>WNYA01002611.1:0-37452 GCA_019512145.1 Engystomops pustulosus | reverse complement strand
CAGTAGACAAGATGACACCATCAGGTCCAACTGTGGCGCTAATGCAAATAAGCAGAGAAGAGTCACTTTTTGAATGAGATGAGTCACTTTTGCAAGGCGAGGATCACTTCAGACATGCCTATCTTTATCTTTCTATAGAAACAAGATTTGGTGTCATATTAAACAAATGAATCTCATCTTCCAGAACCACGGTTTGTGGTTTTCTGAGCTACAGAACCAGAGACACATGCAAGTCAAAAGGCAAAAATTGCAATTTGATCTGTATATCACATTTTCAACTATTCTTTACATATCTGTATAGCTCTTTAATATGACACCAAAAGCCTGTTTGTAAGTGCTGTAGAACAAAAGGTAGTGGCATCTCAAGTGACATTAACCCTCCAACCACTCATATTGACTCATCTCTGGCAAAATATGACTCTTTTTACATGACTTTGGAGGAGATTTCTTTTATAGGTAAATGGGTATATATGGACATAAAAGAGTGAATCATAGAAAGAATATTTCACACCCTTCCTGAGGGGACTAGTAGTTCAATGGGGTAAAATCTGGTGACCGGTTCTCTAAAACTGGAGGAAAGATGTGGGTCAACAACCCGCTCCTCCACACCAATTCTCAGTTTGGGAGAAGTGTCAAGGAGCTTCATACAACACCTGATATTTGGAGGTTACGTTTAGAGGACATTCTCCAGTACATAGAACTAAAGGGCCTACGGAATCTGTGCAGCGCCACACCTGGTGCTATAGAGGTACTACAGCTCATGTGATGTCTCTGTATCGCTCCATGATGGACGGTATATCAGGGCTATTAGTACTCGCCATACAAAGGATATGTTTTGTAGTCAGAGACTCGATATAAGTGTTGACATGGCCTTGAAATGCCACCAGGCTCTCACATTTGCAGGGATCTTCTATCTGCACCGCACTCCGCGCCTCCTCTGTAACAGAGCAATACAGGGTCACCGCAGTCATGGAGCAAGAGACAGACATACAATGAATTGATTAGGTAGAACCTCACGTGAACAGGTCTTCTTGTCTGGGTTGAGAGAATAACCGTCACGACACTTGCATTGATAAGACGTAGCGGTGGCCACACAGATGTGCTCACAGTCATGTCTCCCCAGCGCACACACGCTTACCTACCAGGAAACCGAAGCTAGGATTCTCACATCCTAACATGTGTAAACTAGCAGGTAGCAGTACATTATCTCACTGTGAACATGGGCACGTGTGTAGTATCTATCGTGTGCTCACTGTGGATCAGGTACTTATCCCTTACTGTGTACATCAACGGTGTGTTATTATCTACTGTACTGTGACATTACGTAGTTATCCATATAACTGAGACATCACTGTGTGTATTGTCTCTGTAAGGACATCACCTGTGTGTGTTATCCCTGTATGTGACATCACTGTGTGTATTATCCCTGTACCTGTGATATCAGTGGTGTTTATCCCGTATGGGACATCACTGTGGGATATCCCGTACGTGTTACATCACCTGTGTGGGATTATCCCTGTACGGACACCACTGTGTGTAATCCCTTTACTGTGACATCACGTGTGGTTATCCCTGTACTGGACTACTGTGTGTATATCCCTGTACTGTGACATACTGTGTGTATTATTCTTTTTTTTTTTTTTTGTAGTGTGACTCACTATGTGTTTACCCGTACTGTTGAAATCACTATGTGATTATCCTGTACTGTGACACCACTGTGCTGTATTAATTCTGGTAGTGTGACATAAATGTGGTTTACTCTGTACGTGAATCACTGCGTTATAATCCCTGCTGTGACATCACTGGTGTATTGATCCTGTACTGTGAATCCCAATGTGTGTATTATCCCTGTAGCGTGATATCACTGTGTGTATTATCCTGTACTGTGACATCAATGTGTGTATTATCCCTGTACTGTGATATCACTGTGTGGTATATCCCTGTACTGTGACACCAATGTGTGTATTACCCTGTACTGACATCATGTGTGTATTATCCCTGTGGACTGTGACATCACTGTGTGTAGTTATCCCTGTACTGTGAGAATCACTGTGTGTATTAATTCTGTAGTGTGACTCACTATGTGCTATATCCCGGTACTGTGACATCACTATGCTGTATTCCCTGTACTGTGACATCATGTGTGTAATATCTGTAGTGTGACATCACTGTGTGTATTATCTCTGTACTGTGACTTCACTGCGTGTATAATCCCGTACTGTGACTACTGCGTGTATTATACCTGTACTGTGCATCACTGGTGTATTATCCCTGTAGCTGTGACATCACTGTGTGTATTATCCCTGTACTGTGACATCACGTGTGGATTATCCCTGTACTGTGACCACCACTGTGTGTATTCATCCCGGGTGTACTGTGACATCGTATGTTTGGATCCTGTACGTGACATCAGGTGGTATTATACCATGTACTGTGCTCACTGTGTGCATTCCCTGTACTGCCTCACGTGGGATATCCCTGTCTGTGACTCACTGTGGTTACCCCTGTGACTGTGACACTGTCTCGCTGTAGTGTATTCTCCCGTCTGTGACTCCGTGGTTTCCTTGTACTGTGACATTTACTGTGTGTATCTCCTGTACTGTGAATACGGTTGTATTATCCTTGTACTGTGACATACTGTGTGCTATCCCTGTACGTGAATCCTTTGTTTAACAACAAATATTTCACTCCATGTCTAATTTACATGGGTACAGGAGGCTGAAATGTATAATTATTTTTTGCTTGGGCTCTCACAGCAGAGAGTGTAAATCAAAAGTGTTTTGTGTATTGTATCGCCCATATATACATTATACAGTTATATTAAATGCAAAACTTCAGGCATCCAGCATCCACCCCAAGGAGAGCTTACAACATATAATACTAGTTGATATGAGTTTCACATGTAAGCAGTACCATGGAGTGATTTGAGCTCCTCCTAGTGGTGGCAGCCGGAATTGGATTTTAAAAAGTAAGGAACATACAGTCAAGATGGGGAAACTCCCGTTATTGCGGTACCACGTGCAGCTGCTCTCTCGGCCACATCCTGTTTACATGAGCATCATACTCTGTGCAGCCCTCAGCAGGGACATCAACCGGCTATGACTATGGCATTAGCTGACTTATCCTCCTTACGTGAGAACGTTTCTTGTCCGGGTTCAGCACTGTAGCCATCACGACACGTGCATGGTAGGATGTAGCGGTGGCCGTACAAATGTGCTCACAGTCGGTTCCCGGCGAGCACAAAATCGACTCCTAGAATAATAAAATAATTTAAATTCAACTTATCTTTGAAACGCATTGAAAAAAACTCTCACATTTAGTATAACATTTGGTACAAAGCACTTTGTTGTGCACAACAGTGTCCGCAGTGCAGCAAATTTTCGTTTTTTAATAATTTTTGCCAAATCCAAAAAAATTACCGTTTGACAAGTAAAACTAAAAGACCCATCATCAGGAAGGTCATTTTTACATGATGACGGTTCCAAGGACCCGTCATGTGATTTGAAAGTGCCTTGTGGTCATTTGAATAATGTGCACTGCTAATAAACATTTCTTTAGCATTACCTGGCTCCAAGCACGTGTGTCTAGTGAGTCCCAGGGGGAAGAGGGTCAGTTAATTGGACAAGTCATCTCGCCTAAATCTCTTCCTACCTCTCACTTAAGCCTCCCCCTCCCTCAGTCTTCTTGCTCCCTCCCAACGCTCACTGCTGCAAGAATTCTCATTTGATGTGCCCCCCCAGGAGACTCAGCACACATGCTGGCAGGGAGCCAGGTGATAAATAAATTAACTACGAAAGTGACTGAATTTTTGAGGATGACAAGGCATTAATCAACATGACAGTGCTATTGGAACCTGTCATAATGTAAAAAATGACCTCTGATGGACAGGTCCCTTCAAATCCACAGCATGCTAGCCAACAGCAGTGGATTTCATTATCTGGTGTACCAAACATACACTGCATGGCCAAAACGTATTTCAGGAAATCTCCAAATGGCTGCACACTTACATGCGGGATCTTTAACGTATGCAAAAAACCCCTGAATCTCTTTGCAAATTTTAAAAGAAGGACATTTGTTTTCTCTAAAAACCACAGCTATTAGAAGCAAAAAGAAGAAGGATCCTATGGCACACAGCTACCAGCATGCTTGGTTCTTCATATAAGTTGGTATCTCATGCCATGAAGCAGCTGATAAAAAAATTGTGGGAATTGATGGCTAAACACTAGGACCCCGCCTCCAGCCGCAATGTGCTCTGGTACAGCAGTGAAGTGTCTTGACCCCTCACATTAGTCATACGATAAAAAAATTGTGACCTATTAATAATAGCAATTTTGCTGCACAAAAGATATCACGAGAAAAATCTCCTGGTCATAATAACCCTCTAGGGTCCGAAAGATCCATGCTCTTGAGAGCCAATCACGGACTATAGTGGTTAACCTAAAAAACATTACATTTATATTATATATTGATATATTATGTTTAGAACCATTGCCAAACATTTCCGGGGGCTTTTAGGTGACTTTAGGTTCTGGAACCGTAATGGGGGTCTACCTGCCCCAACAAGTGTTCATTCACAAGGGACATAAAGTAATTTGGAGGGTTTTATTCACATAAGAACCATGAAAAGTGCAAATCAATCATTTTATCAGGACAAGACTCTTATCACCACGTCTTAGGTTCTGCATTGTACAGATCGCTACAGCGGTCCCTATCTTAAGAACATCTGACTTAACATACGACCCAGTTAACAAACGGACCTATGGATGTGGCAATTTACCGTACTTTAGTCCTAGGCTAAACATGTCAGCTGTAACAGTTATCACAGGCGTCTGGAATGTCCAACGTCTTCAGTGTTATCCTGGGTTCTAATGAAAATCCAAATTTTAAAATTCACTGTCAACAGAGACCAAAAAAAATGTGGCTGAGGTTACAATTCTAATAAAATATACGTTGCCGACTTTAATACAAATTAAACTTAAGAAAAACAAACTACAGACCCCTTGTGTCTCCTTTCTATGGCACTACCAGTTCGGGACTGTTACGTAAATGTTTTCTTTAAATGTAATGCCACCTTGAGGTAGGCCGACTCAGGGCATACGATCGTCCATCCGGTAGAATGACCATGTAGCCGAAAGTAAATGACTTAAAAACAATTAATTCCTTTCCTGGGACAACTAAAAGTGGTTAGGGCTACGAATATCGACAAGAAGCTAGACGTTTTGGAGCCTTCAGCTTGGTGACCGAGGGTGAGATCTCGCGTAGTAGGTGTGACCGCCTGGGCCATTGTAGTGCTACTAATGCTTGAGTAATGTTCCGCGACTATTGGAATCGCTTCATGTCTTCACTTTGGCTCGATGAATCCCCTTATTTACTTACATACGGGATAGCCTCCCCCAATCCCGTACGCTAACTCCCTATATTGCCATTATCCAGGTCGGTTACGCCTCTTGTAACACACAGTGCCCTCTCTCACTTTGTGCCAAACTGTCGTATGAGGGCTTTGAATGAACCTCCTGACCTGGCTTTCGCTGTATCGGTTCATCTATGACTGTCACCTAATTCTCAGGTCCTCTTGTCGTGTAATCTTCCTACCCTTCGTGTACTTGCTCTACGCAGCTTTCGATTGCTGTGGAGTGGGGACTGGGAACAGCATTGCGGACTCACGTGCCTAGTTAAGTTTTTCAGGTTCAGCTTCGTTTCTGATCCTACAAGTAGAATTTTATTTTTTTTCCACAATAGTCACGTTAAGATTTTTTTTTCTCTGTCACCTAATTGGTCGAGCGGAGCGTACAGGGCAACGTCCGCCTTGTGCATACAGGTTCAGAGCAAATATTTGAAAACAAACTCCTTTCCGTTGTATATGTATGCTAGACGTCTTTATCTGAGAACTTCGCCTTTAAACCAAACAATCGAACCACATAGCCCTCGTCATATACACTCTTGGCTTTCATCTTTACTGCTTGTTGTTTATGTTTTTAAGTTAGGCCCCAATAGTCAGTACCCCCAACGTTACAGTTGGTCATGTCTGCTCTTGCCCCCATCTCTGAGTGGGAATTTGGCATTGGGGTTCCCAAAAAGATTTGTGTTTGGGGTTTTCCTAATGCTGAACATGACCCTGAGCAGCCATGGGGCCAACTCCTCCTCAACCCTTTTCGCTGTTCCCAGCTTGGACTTGATATCTCAGCACTAGTTGTGTGGAGAGGAGACAAAACCCAGAGGAGCAAGAGGAGAGAGTGGGCGCCCATCACACCGGGGGTGTGGAGAGGGGCGATTGTGGGTGCCACCGCTGGCTCCCTGAGCTGACCATTTTTGAATGGTGAATCCCACACTATGTTGGTCTATCCCTTGGTCTCCAAGGGCTACACGTAGGTTTGTGTAACGCATATAGAGAAATCCACCCAAAGATTTCTTCCAAAGCTTTTCCCAAACAGTATGGTAACACTCTCAGGGATTTGAATCTTTCTTACAGCCTTCGAATTTGGGCAAGCCTTTCCTACTCCAAATATGGGATGATTTTAGGTTGGACTTACAACAACGTGAGAGATGATAGGATATAATTCTCTTCTTCTAGGTAACATGTACAAAATGATTCCCTTTTGCAACAGTGTCGTAAAGCAGATTGGTTTTAAGTTTAGGGTCAAGACAGACCCATCCGAGTACGTAAGGATCCTCCAGTGACCCCAGATTGTAACATATAATCGTCAAAGTTTAGAAAAGACAACCCAATAGCACACTAAAACCCCCAACCCAAAAAAAGTCAGGCTACTTGAGGCTGTTCTTTGGATGATGGTGGTGGGACCATTGAAATCACTGGTGGATAAGTCCAGATCAACAGTGAGTATACGATAACTACCACAAGAGATTCCTTACACATGGAGTGTAAGTTTTTCAATTACTCCAAACGTTTCAACATAAAAGACATGATAATCTAATGGTTCGCTGGCCATCAGCTTCAGAGGACTGTGTGTCTGCCCTATCTACTCACCACGCATAGATCTCTATACCAGAGGCCAGGGCCTTTGGATGCTACATCTTGAACCCTGTTTGACGGTCTGACATCTGTCACAATGATGGCTACTTTAGCTTATCTTAAAGGTTGTGGGACGAGCTCCTGATTCCACAGAAAAGCTTATCTAGGGCCGGTCTGTATGGCCAGTCCGTCATGGTGCAGTGGACAGAGGATTGATGAAGGAGAGGGCTCTTTCCTTTGCAGCTTATTAAGTAGGTCTTCAAGAAGAATTCGGTCTTCATGTGCTGGCATAGTTGTAGTACCAGGCTACACGGTAGTTGCAGTCACCTTATATCTAATGTATTGACATGTCGAAAGGAAGAGATCTTGACTTTCCAAACTCCTGAGACGAACACTGCTTGGGAACTGTCGATATAAACACCGTCCTTGGGCCGGCTCTTACAGGCATTGTTGTAGGGATGAAGCCCATGGATACATGTTGTGTATCATCTTGTAGTAGTCCTTAATTAGATCGATGGATACTAAAACAGAGCAGTAGTGAAAAGGTTAGCTATATCAGGGACAAGGGTTACCAAAATGAATAGGGGCTAAGCTGGGGCCTGGCTTAGATTAGGAGAAATGCCTGTAAGCCACTTTGGGGACATAGGCTATCTATGGTGGAGCTTTGTTTTTGTGAAAACAGATTCCAATCCTTTAAAGTTATAGAGAACATGTGAAAATTCTGTCTGTGGCAGTCACCAATGAGGGAGAGTTAAGAGTCCCATTAAATATAATGGGAAAAAAGGAGTCAGATTTTGATGTTCCTCATAGAGTTAACATTTGTTGTCTCGTAGTCTTGATCTCAGAAACCTCCCCCAACGCAAATTGGGCTTGTTAGTTCCTCATGGCCTAAGGGTAATCCTCCAGTTGCCCGTTCCATCAAATTGATAACAAAATGGCTCCAATTCAGGGGATGAAAATTGAACTCCAAATTGGAATCACACAGAACCATTGAATCTAAATGAATGGAGGCTACATTCGATAGGTTGGAGGTCCCTAACGGTTACCAGGTCTGGGGAGTAGAAGTCGGAACGCCGATCATCTGGTACTTCCACATAAGGTAGACTTGGAAGGACCTTTGGGATCTGCATTTTCCGCATGGTGTTCTCACACCTTCCCATCAATCAGGATGTTTGCCTCGTCAGCTCATGTCAACAGAGCTGAGAAGGAAACACTGGCTATCCTGGAGCGGTGCGTGTCTAGTTTACTCAGCATTACATACGTTCCTTCTAGTTTATTACAAGTAGCTATATGGTAGCAATTATAGAAGAACCCAGAACCAGGAATATAAGAAATTCATTCAGATCTCATCCATCAATTCCTTGAAGCGGAAAGACCATCAGGTCTAAGTATGACATAAACCCCTATGCACCAAACACATTATAACAGGGGTGCGCCCCCTCTGGCCGGATCTGATTACTTTTAGCTCCTTAAGCTCCTATTTTAACTAAAGTGAGACTTAAAAAATTATGCAATATTACAATTTTTTTTTACTTTTTTTTGTAAAAAAAACAAGGAATAAAACAAAAAAAGCTAAAAGAAGGGCAGATCCGTAGAGGCGGGCGGTACCTGCATGTAAGTGTGCTTGGTTTACAATCCTTTCATCCTTTATATGGTGTGGTGTAATACCGTAATAACTCATTTACACTGTGGGGCGCTGTAGGAAAAGTGAACACTTGCTGGCAGCTCCTCCCCAGATTACAGCTGATCGAGAGAGCGGCCAATGTTAATGGGAAGCATTTGACAATACAAAGTGGCTTTAGTACTCAAGGAACCAATTACAGCGCAGCTTATATATTATTTTGAAGAAAGCGTCACTCTGATCGCAGGTTATGGTGTTTCGTGTTCTGCAAAAAGGTTGCAGTGATATATCCTCGTGTTCCCAGGCTCATCAAATGTAAAAGAGGATTGATATTTGGAAAAGGAACCAAAAAAATCTCACATTTTATAGGACACACCTCAACCAATCATGTTTCTTTTAATCATAAATACCTATATATAACTCTATAGCATATGCAAATATCAATCCCGACCACAAACCAGTCCCTATAAAAGACCACAAAGCAGATATAAACAAAATATAAACCCCAGACCAGACTCCTGTGTACACACCCCATATCAGATCCCTGTATACAGACCCCAGACCAGACTGCTGTATACAGATCCCAGACCAGACTCCTGTGTACACACCCCAGACCAGACTCCTGTATACAGACCCCAGACCAGACCCCTGTATACAGACCCCAGACCAGACTCCTGTGTACACACCCCAGACCAGACCTCTTTAGACAGACCAGACCACTGTATACAGACCCCAGACCAGACTTCTGTATACAGATCCCAGACCAGATCCCTGTATACAGACCCCAGACCAGACTGCTGTATACAGATCCCAGACCAGACTCCTGTATACCGCCCCAGCACCACTCTGTATACAGATCACCCCAGACCAGACTCCTGTGTACACACACCAGACCAGAACTCTCTTATACAGACCAGACCCCGGTATACAGCACCCCAGACCAGACTTCATCCTGTATACAGACCCCATATCAGAGTCAGTTATACAGACCCCAGACCAGACTGCTGTATACAGATCCCAGACCAGACTCCTGTGTACACACCCCAGACCAGATCCCTGTATACAGACCTCAGACCAGACCCCTGTATACAGACCCCAGACCAGACCTCTGTATACAGACCCCAGACCAGACCTCTGTAGACCAGGACCTCAGACAGACCCCGGTTACAGGACCCAGACAAGACTTCTGATACAGACCCAGACCAGACCTCTGTATACAGACCTCAGACCAGACTCCTGTGTACACACCCCAGACCAGATCCGTGTATACAGATTCCGGACCACATGCCTGTATACACATCCCAGACCAGACCCCTGTATACAGACCCCAGACCAGACTTCTGTATACAGACCACAGACCAGACCCCTGTATACAGACCCCAGACCAGATCCTTTTATACAGATTCCAGACCAGACCCTTGTATACACACCCCAGACCAGCCCACTACATACTGATCCCACCCCAAACCAGACACCTGTATACAGATCCCAAACCAGACACCTGTATACAGACCACAGACCAGATCCGTGTATACAGATTCTGGACCACATGCCTGTATACACATCCCAGACCAGACCCCTATATAAACACCCCAATCCTGTATACGGACACCAAATTATACCCCTGTATACACTCCCTAGACCCCTATATAAACACCCTAAACCAGACAGGGATCTCCTTTACACATACCCCAAACCCTTGTATACAGACCAGACCCCTGTATGAGTTCACTTCACAAAACACAGCGTACTGCTTCTTAGACAGTCTTTTTTAGATTTATCTCCCCCTATATGTTTTTGGTACCTTAAAGGGGTGTTCGCTTTTCAGCAAATCAATGTTATTGTTTGTATAATGAAAATGTATAAAAATTTTCCAATATACTTTCTTTATCAATTCCTCACAGTTTTCTAGATCTCTGCTTGCTGTCATTCTATAAAAAGCTTCTATGTTTACTTCCAGTGGACATAAATCTGAACCTGTGTGACCATGGTCAGATTTATGTCCACTGGAAGTAAACGTAGAAGCTTTCCATAGAATCACAGCAAGCAGAGATCTAGAAAACCATGAGGATATAGAAAATCTATAGAAAAATTGTATAACTTTTCATTATACAAACAATAACATTTATTTGCTAAAATGGGAAAACCGCTTTAAGTACTTTTTTCCTTTATATTGTATTTCATTATTACTTTTAGCGATAATTATTTTTTTATTTCATATTATATTTTATTATGTTTTTATGTTCTGAATGCTTTTTGTTTACTTTAGTTATTGAGTAATTTTTTTATGATTTTTGAGTGTCTGAACATTACATTGAGATAATATATATATATTCTATATTACAATACAAGATTCTCAGAGACTTGTACCAGTATTTTTACTATTACACATGCGCCATGTTACCCTTGTAGTCTTCGTCTATGGGTTATGCTCTCTAGATATTATATAAAGATCCAACATGGGAATACAGTTTAGTAGATCTGGAGTCCTTTTGGGTCCAAATCTACTGTTTTGTGTCATTTTTTTTATGTATTATTTCAAAACTGATTAATTAATCTCCAGTAAATCCTATTTTTGTCAATGTATTTTTTAGCTTATATATTATTTTTTATTTTATTTTTTAAATACCATATTATTCTAGGCTTATACTGTGCCCATGCTTATATCCTAATCTGATTTCAAGGAATAGGAACAGAATCTGTGCAGATAAATAGCCACAATGGGTTATAATGTAAATTGTATCAACTTCTAATCTCATAAATTGTATCAACTTTTAATACGTAATAAAATATAAAATGAAACCTATAAATGATAAAATAATGTCGTATATGTAAGCAAACACAACGGACAAAATTATTCACCTGGGCTAAAACGTAGTACAGGCGGTCCCCTACGTAAGAACACCTGACTTACAGACGACCCCTAGTTACAAACAGACCTCTGGATTTTGGTAATTTACTGTACTTAAGCCTCAGGCTACAATAATCAGCTACAACAGTTATCACAGGTGTCTGTAATTAAGATTTATGGATAATCCTGGTTCTGAGAACAACCCAACATTTTTAAAATTCAATAGTCGTAGAGACCTAAAAATTTTTGGCTTGGGTTAAAATGATAAAATATACAGTTCCGACTTACATACAAATTCAACTTAAGAACAAACCTACAGAACCGATCTTGTACGTAACCCGGGGACTGCCTGTATATTGATTCCACAATTTTCTTGCGGATTGTGAAACAATTTGGCAAAAAATAATTTCATGGAAGAATTCTGGATAAAGCTGAATTCAGTAAATATCGTCAAATGAATGGAGGAGGCTCCTACCTGTTGGCTGGTTGACTTGGAGGGTCTTGGTCTCAGGCTTGGGGCGCACATTCCCAGTATGGGGGGGACTGGCTAATATTCCAGGTCGGGGTATTGGTAACACTGCGCTGCCATGGACCAGGGGAGGATAGATGTAGCTGTTATGGATGGGGTATCCGTACATCCTGTAATGGGTCCCATGAACTCCCACCAGCAAGAAGCCAAATGTACAAAGAAGAGCCCCGCTCCATAGCGGCTCCATGCTGAGGGGCTACACACAAGCCAAGGGTCTGCTAACAGCTACAATGAGATAGTGTCTGCGGAGGGGATGTCTGCCAGGTGTCTTGTAACCCAGCACTGACCACTACAGATCCCACCCACCCCTCCTGAGGATAGCGAAATCCAGCCCTTCACCTCTCTACCCTACCACCTTGTCCTGTCAGGATGACCCCATATATAGAGGCGGGTGTTCAGGCAGGGTGATCACTTTCCAAAATTGCATGAGAAAATAAACACACAGAAGAAGGTGGATTTCTGCAAAATCTACATGAATGCGGCTCCCTGTATAAAGGAGAAGATACACAGTTTCCAAATTTGTGGATTATTTCAATTGACATGTTATGTTCTTGCTGTCAGTGAATGTGAAGACTCCTAGTTCTATTCAGAGGCAGTAATCCTGTAAATAGCTTGTCCTGCTCTCAGAAGAGACCTTTGTATCCAATCTAGACAATACTCTGTGGACTCAAGACTGATACATTGTAGCAAACTACCAGAGAGCTGTTTACAGTGTTGATGTACTTAGCTCACAGAGCATTGGCTAAACAATGGTCTCTACTGTGAGCAGGACCAGCTATGAATGGAACTAGAAGACTTTTTTTCTTTCACTGACAGCAAGCACATAAAAAGCTGGTAGTTTGCTACAATGTATATGTGTGGAGTCTAGGCTGTTTAGCTCGCAGAGCATTGTCTAAATACAATTGTCTGCACTTCTCAGGTGAGAGTGACTAGCTATGTACAGTAGTATGCAACATAATGCAATGACAGCAAACAGTGATACTGAAATTAAAGGTGTTCTCTAGTGACAAGAAGTTAGCCTTTAAACACAGGGTTGCTGATCAGTGGGGGTCTCAGTAGTGGGACCCCCACAGATCACGAGAAGTGGGTCCTCTGTACCCTGAGATGAAGAGAGCAGCCGATGGCACATGCGCTGAATGCTCTATTCATCTCTATGACACTGGCGGATATAGCCGTGTACGGTGCTCTATCACCAAAGAGATGAATAGAGCAGCCGGCGCATGCACCACGGACTGCTGTGTTCATCTCGGGGTAACAGACCCCCATTCTTGTGATCTGTGGGCGTCCTAGTACTGAGACCCTGCCGATCAGCAAGCAAAAAGTCAATTAATTTATATAGCTTGACATACTTTTCTTAATGTCACTTATCCACAGTCTGGTAGCTGGAAGTCTAACCAATGGGAAAAGAAAGGAGTTCCCCAAAAGTTCATGTTATATGGGATGGGAACATCAGCAAGGGTGTCAAAATGGTAAAAAATAAGGACTAGATGGATGGGGGCACAGTTCTAATCATTGGAGATCCTAATAAAAAGAGAATTTTTTGGACAAAAGGATAGTTGCTAGTTTTGGGCCAACCCCTTTAAGGAGTTATGGTAGATAATTATGGACACAATTCTCATCCTAACAAGGACTCAAACTAGCAGCGTCATAGACCCCCTATGGAATTCTCCCATCCCATACAGTAGTGGGGTCCTATAGGTGTTACTGGGAATTTGTCAGCCCCAGAATGTGACAGCTCCTGCGGATGATGGGTCAGTGACATTTGGCCTTGTTGTGTGTGCAGCATGTGACAGGACAGTGCCATAGTATGTGCTGCGGACAGAGGGCGAGAGAAGACTAGGTAACCAAGAGAACAGTGCCACTCATCCTTAGGTTACATGCACATGGACGTTGTGGTAGTCAGTTTTTTTTTCTTTTTTTGGGGGGATGGCACACTGACACATAATGGGAGATTTATCATTATATTATGTCTGAGAGTAAAACTGTACTAGTAGCTCATGGCAACCAATCAAAACTCAGCTTTCATTTTATAAACTGCTGTGGGAAAATGAAAGCTGAGCTCTGATTGGTTGTCACTGGCAACTAGAACAGTTCTGCTCTCAGACACTTTTGATAAATCTCCCCTCGTTGATCTCGATGGATGCATGTGCAGCTGTTTTCTCACTGCTCCGTGTGGAAGCTGCAGAAGCTCGGACCAGGTCCTATTCCTGCCGGTGTGTGAATCCTGTGTCTTCCGATTAAAAGTCCATGGGAACTTAAAAAATAAGGACGACAAAAAAAAATATCCACCCATGTACGGTCCGTATTTGTGACTCTTCAAGTGATTAGTCATCATTAGCCAGCCTTCTGTTTTTGCAGACATCTGGTTCAGAACCGGATTCTAGAATGGGTTGTGGATACGACACTTGAAGCCCCCAGAACAGCGCAGGTGGCCCCAAAAGGGCTTTTCTGGTCTCTCATTGAATATGGATTCTGCTTTTGGCTCCGTATGAGTGACCGCAGGATAGGTCTTTAGTATTAGATCCCCTGTATGGAGCGAGAATTAGAAGGCTGTGTATAGTAGAAGCAGCGCATGGGTGGGGTCACTATACACACACGACAAGACATCCGGGGACATGGGACAAGTAACCTGCGTCTCAGGTGCTGGACCCTCTAACTGGGAACCAATGTCTTATCCTTCAGGAGGGTCATTAAAGAGAACCTGTCAGCAGGTTTTACCCCAATAAACTACCATCCCCTCGGGTAGTGTATAAAATATGGTTTCTATGTTCCCTCACCCGTTTACCTATATTAAAAAAAAAAACCTCCCCCATAGGTAAATATGACTCATCTCATGTGAAAATGAGATGAGAAGAGTCAAGTTTAGTGGCTGCAGGAGTAGTGTCACTTCAGATGCCCCTACCTTTAGTTTTACAGCAGAAAGAAGCTTTTTTTTGTGTAAGAATCTCATCTTTCAGAACACATCAGGCTTATGGTTCTGTGAGCCGACAGGTTCCCTTTAATATGAAAATCTGAAAATGGACCAAAAGTGCAGCAGAGACCACCACCAACCCCCTCATCGGAACACCTAGTGTAATGTACGTCCCAGCTATGATCAGGCCTCGTGCCAGGCCAGCTATGTTCAGACCAATGTGGCTCCATTTCTGTTTTTGTTAATTTTGCTAAATATTCCTATTAAAACAATTCAACAAATGGAAAAAAAAAAAAAACACCAGGCTAATGGTAAAGTCTTATATTTTTTTATTTTACTCAAGAAAAATATTTCTTCTTATTCAGTCTCTCACTTGCGGAGCGACGAAAGCACTGTCAACGATATGTTACAAGGTTCTCCAGGAGTGAAAGGGTTAAGGCGTGAAAAGACGAGAGAGGCAACAAAAGAAAAACAAATATGATAAAAAACAAATAACACTAAAGTACCTATAATCATCATCATCATCCCCCCTCCCCCCAAAAAAACGACTTCCCTCGTAAACGTTAAATCGGTAAGAGATTGTCATAAAATGTAATGTAAAGTAAATCTTCATGTTAAGGGTTAAGGCAACGTAAGCATCGGGTTACATAAAAATATCTCGGGGAGGTTATTCTGCAGGGTGAGCAGCAGGGGGCGCTGGGTAAAGCACGGGGGAGACGCCGGAGGTTATAAGTCCTTCTGTGCGGGGATGTACGGAGGGGGAGGGTCCTTCTCCTTTTCGGGCATCTTTATGGCCATCTCATATGTTGGCAAAATGTACTGCAAGAGAAAGTGCCGGTCAGCGCAGTCATCACAGAGAATATACAGAGGGTCACGGGTGTAGAGGCTTTTAAACAGGAGGAGAAAATATGTGGCCACAAACAGCAATAAAAATAATCAGCTTTTGATGGATATGCAAATCAGCCTGCAAGTGCAAAGGGGGTGGGCCAGATATTCCTACAGACAGTGAGCACAAAGGCAAAGGCTAAAAAAGTGTCAATATTCCAGAGGAGTACTCCTACAATTACAATTGTACCTTTATGCAAATTAATCTGAAGGGCTATGGGAGGAGGGCATTACCAGAGTCCCTTCTTGCTGTAGCTTCACAGGCTGTTACACTGTGCAGGAGCACTTTCCCCTCACTGTGTGAGATTACACCAGGCAAAGGAGTATGGAGAGAGCAGAGGTGAGACAGTGTAACAACCTGTAAAACTCCAAAAAGAACTAGACTCATTAGCATAATTGTCACCGTTGATTAAAGAAGGGAGGCGGACATGGATAACAAGAAGAAAATTACTACAGCCATAGTGCCTGGATCTATGAGTAAGTGCCCCAAGAGGGGCAAATATAAGGCTCCTATATTGTACTTACCCCCATAAAATGTGTAATCGCTGGGACTCTTATGTCCTGCTGGCTTCTGGAGGAGGCCATGAAGTCATTAATATCTGCGCGCTCTCTAGTGGTTGAAGGGGTGTGTCCAAGACATCCACACAGCTTTCCAAAAACTGATATGGGGGTGGTTATGACATAGGGTGTGCAGATATTACCGACTTCACGGCCTCCTCCATCCCCCAGAATCCAGCAGGACCCGGGACATCACACAAAGTCCTACATTGTGTTGCTCCGGGGTGATGTCACGCGCGCCTTCCTTCAATTCTACACAGAAACATGATCAGGGCAAGTACAATATGGGTGGTCCGATCTTATACTTACAGCGATAAAGATTTGTATTAGTAGACAACCCTTGCAGCAGTCTATTAGCAGATTTGATCTTTCATAGTGTGGCCGGACCTGTTGTGCCTACAAGTTAAGGAGTTTGCCTAATAGTCCTCAATTTAGGTAGAAACTTTCATGACTTCCCACTATCTCAATAACCCCCAACATCTCATATACAGAGCAGCCGTCATACTGAGCCCCATTCTGAGTCACCAGGCATGGTGCATGCATGTGCGGTTACCTGTGGAGGGGTCTCGAAGGCGGGGTACACGGCAATCTCTGGCATGTTCCTGTTATTTATGTACTTGTAGCAGTTCCACACACAGTTCATCAGATAGGCCTGTAGACGGAGGACACAAGAGTTATGGAAACACATGCGGGACAACGCTAGAACTGGTGGTGGTCCTGGTACACCGGACTGTGTGACAGCTGAGCCGACCGCATTGTGTAATGATGGTAATGTATACACCGCAGGATACTCCATTTTTTACTATTATTTACACCCATTCAACACCCGTTACAAACATAATATATGCGGCTTCACTGCAGATTTCATACAAATTTTCAGACACCATAAGACCACATCACGTTCAATCTCTCCAACTAAAACCCTATTGCAATTAGGGTTTGTACCGATACCAGAATTTGAGTGCGGTAGCGATACCGGGAGAAGTATCAGGACAGTCCATATGATACTATCAAATATTAGCTGGATTCAATGTTTTGGGTGCGGTCACATGAGGCGGTTACATTGAGTTTAGAAACCCAATGCAAATGTACTGGGGGGGATCGTGGGTCAAATCGAATCACTAATGATCAAGGTGAAGGTGGTCCTGGTAATGTTAATATGTGTAAAAAAAAAACAAAAAACCAACAGATAATGTAGTGACATATAGAGAGATCTCTGAGAAGATCCATCTCTGTATAGCAGTGCATGAGGCTTTTATCACAGTGTAACTCTATGGAGGCTGTAGGGAAGCTCTCAGTTACATAAAATCCTCCCATTGACAACCAGTAAGCTCATTGTCTAGTGGATAGCTGCGCTGTTACTCTATGGCAGGTAGAGAGTGGAGGCCGTGTGTTCAAATCCTGGGCAAAAAATTATTTAAATTGAAGAACATGAAATAATTTAAAGCCCTGTGTCTGGGGAAGCCCTGGGAGATGTAGAAACACCATATATGGACAGATGGGGACATTTCCCTAAGGACACTGCTCCTGCACTGCCGTCACCCAACACATCTATACAAAGGATTCCCCTGCAGACAGATACTCGGAGTCTGCAGAAGTCATTCAGTACTGAAAGATGTCAGAATCCTGGTTTTGATCTGCTCCGAGTATGAAAGTAGCGCACAAGTATTGCGGTTTTGATGCATCTTGCAATACACACATTTTCCGCATACATATACATGAAGAGGATCCACTGTATTACAGGCCATCTGTAATACAGTATTCTCTAAATTGTGCTTCTCTACCAACCAAACCAACACCTCATGTACCTATGACCCCGAGACATCAGTCTGCAGATGAGCGTCTGATGTGGCTTGTACATGGACTCACCACTAGGTGGAGCTATATTTTATTTTTTTGGGACTAGAAGAAGAGCTAAACTCTATGCAATTCCCTGCTGGCAGCTGCATTGTATAAGGAACACGTGCAATGCAGAAGAATTCAGATTTTCTAGCCCCTCTAGTTAACCCCTTCATGGCCAGTGGTGGATTTACATTGTCCATTTCAGCTTCCTCAAACCTCTCAACGGGGCAGAGCCAGTACGGCAGGTTATTGCCCTCTCTCCCCATACCTTGTAACCTGCATGTATGTTCGTATGTATACACTGATCCTTACCTTCAGGATAATGATTAATGCACCCGAAACCAGGACAATAAAGAGGAGGCAGCTGGAGTCCATGGCAAGCATGTCATCTTTATAGGGGAACTCAGGCTGCAAGAGGAACAGACAAATAAAAATAAAATTAAGATTCTATAATAAAAACTACTGCCGTGATACTAGAAATACTAATAATCATCCATTGTTCTTATGATAATCATACGGCAAGAAAAAAAAAATATATAAGATATGGGGATCTGAACCATACAAAAAACTAATCCTGTTCCATTTAAAGGGACAACTTCACTTTTGAGAGCTGCACCAAGAGTGTGGCTGCACAGTACAGTAGGAGAAAAAAAACACCTACTTCCAGTGAGGCCCCTGCCGTATCCATCATTGTTCACCAGGGAAAAAAAAATCCAAAATCCATCATGATAAACCAGAGACATTACTCATAGATCCAGGCAATGCGACTGTGGCATCTTCTTATATTTCTTATCCATGGCCTCCTTCCTTCTAATATCAACTTTTAAATTATGCTAATGAGAAGTGCTTTAGGGTGAGAGGAGGGGCTTACCAGAGACCCTCCTTTTTGCAGCATCACAAGCTTTTATACTGTGCAGGAGCACTCCCCTTCCTCACACTTTGGGTGACCTTGCACAGTGTAACAGCCTGTGAAGCTACAGCATAAAGGGGAAGCTGGTAACAGCAGCTGGCTCATTAGCGTAATTTTTTAAAATTTTTTCTAAAAGTTGATTTTCGAAGGAAGGAGGCCATGGAGAACAAAAACAGCAAGATTACCCAAGTTCCCCCATGCTTGAATTTGATGGTAGAATTCCTTTAAAATGCTTATAAATTCTTGCTTTTTTTGGTGCATGGTGTAAATGCATCCTAACATCCCTTACCAATTGCTCTAGATAGTCCTTAATCCCGGGCAGGTAGGTCAGGGAGCTGATGGCCAGCAGACACGTCAGGGCAAAGTCAAAGAGCTGGTAGCAGAAGAAGGGGATGAGCCAACCACCGCGGTGCTACGAGAGAAGGACAGGGCACGTTAGCATCACAGCACATCCCCCAAATTAGGAGATTATGAACAGAACTGGACCCAAACACAATAAAACAAGGATCTTATTTCCTGGGATCAATTCTTTGCAGTTTATAAGATCTCTGCTTACGGTCATTAGGGAGTACACAATGTACCTTCAAGGGCATGTTCACACATGGCAGATAAAATCCATTCCATCCTTGGGACTAGGGATGTGCCTGCAGCACGTGGATCCCAAAGGAGAGCGAAAATAGTGCTACAAATCTGTCACATGTGAACATAACCAAAACAAGCAGAGTGACCATGACACGGATGTGGTGACCCATGAAGTTTCCTATTGAGCGACTTCACATATCCAACACTATGTGTATGTGTGACAAGTTCCCGGGGCTCAGCAGATGACTATGGAGGTCAGGACTCACCGTGATCGCTCCGTAAACCATCATGGCGCTCATTGTAAACATCAGGAGGGAGATGGCGAACAGGACGCAGGCGTTCTCTGCAAAACAAGACAGCGAGACGAGAGTTACAAAATACTGACCCCCGAACACTACAGATTATGACGTTCACTGCCGCTCCACTCAACATTAAGGTATAAGCGAGCAATGCATCAATGAAGCCAATGCCCGCTCACTCAAGGGAACACAAGACCAGAGGTGGGACACTGAGGGTTAAGATACTGCAGAAGACCCCTGCAGAAGACCCATTAAACTGTTTAATAGGACCTGCTATCAGGTTTTACCCCATTAAACTTCTATCCTCCTCATGTGGGGGATGAAATGTCCTTTCTAGAATTTCCTCTTATGTGAATTCTTACCTGTTTACCAAAAAAAAAAAAAAAAAAATCTTTCCCAAAGTCTTGCAAATATGACTAATTTTCACAATCAACGAGTCAAGTTTAGTGGTTGTAGGGGTAAGACCACTTTAGAAGCCCCTATATTCGGTTTCATAGTGCCTAGAAACAGGCTGTGTGTCACATTAAAGATAAGAATTTCGCTCACGCGCAGCACGCTTTCTGTTTCACATTGCATTATGGGGCTGCGCCACAAACATGCCGTCCGCTTTGACGACCGCTCTCCTGGTCCCGGGACTGTTGTTGTGCTGTAATAAATCTTTATTGAATTATAAAGATAAGAATCTTATCTTTTAGATTACATCAGGCTTATGGCTGTGTGAGCTACAGAACCAGAGCTCCAGGCAGCTTAAGACAGGAAGTTTAGAAATAGGCAAAAAGTTTGTTACCAAGTGCTATAGAACAGAAGATAGGGGCTCCTGAGGCGACACTGCCCCGGTGACATGAAAAAGTAGTGAGAAGAGTCTTTTTTTTTTTTTTTTATAAATAGGTGAGCGGGTGAGATTTCACATAAAAAAGGGAGTTCTAGAAAGGATCTGGTAGTTTAGTGGGGTCACACCTGGTGACCCCACTAAAAAAGCCCATGTCCCAAAAGCCCATGGCACTCAAAACACTTGGTCTTCCAATATTTCAATTATTCTCTCCCTATATATGTGGAGATGCAGGGTCTTTTCTTGTGTTTTTTTTTGATTAGTTCATATATCTGACTAAGGGTCCTTCACATATATGGACTAGAATAGCGCATGCTACAATTTTCTCAGTTACACAATGCACCATTGTGGGTCCATATATTGTCCGGCGTAGAAATGGACAATGCATAGACCATAAACATGGCTGCGAGAAGGCACCCTAAGCACTATGTAGGTGCGGGACCACTTTGCAGTATTCACTGATGGTAGATGCTTAGTACTCACCCGTCCCATTGTGCTGGGCTGGAATCTGGTTTATGTATTTGCTGGAGCGGCCGCATTTTTAAAGGGAAACACTTTTATTCCGTATTCAAATTAGTTACTGTATTCACTCCTCCAGCCAGTCAATAAATAAAATCCGGCCAGAGCACCTCAGACTAACACGCACCGCTTTGTCTGCGTTTCAAAACGCAAACGGAGACAAAGCCGCACCTACCGGGGCGGCCCAATCGCATTGCCGTTTCTATGGAAACGCCTGCGATCGGGAACGAGCCGCCGGTGCTTTGCGTTAATTTAACAGCTTGTGGCACCGGCCTAAGGCTGCATGAACAGGAACGTGTGTCCACACGGCTATGGCCTCTCCATTGATAATACTGGTGCATGCCGTGCTTACAGCCAAAAGATTGAGCATGCTCTATGCGTGCTCACTGTACCGAGCCAGGGCGCCATAGACAACGAAGGGGGCCATGTAAATGCAGCCATAAATTTGCTGCCGTATATTACGTCCCCCATACGTTCATGTGAATGCAGCCTAAGAATGCTTTTACCCGGCCTTATGTGGCAGCCGTATGTACAGCGGCTATAGCATACGGCTGCCACAGGAATGCATGGTGCACTGCGCATGTACCATTACATTGCAGCATAAATGATAGAACGAGCTCAGTCTTCGGCCGCGAGGTGCTGCTTCCAATAGAGAGGGGGAGGGGTAAGCAGCGTTGATACCTCTGCCTCACCAGGCGATCCTGTGCTACGAATACCAAATATAAGTGTTTTACTAAAAAATGCATACTCATACACCAAGCAGATTCCAGCCCAGTGCAGGGGGACGGAGAGTCAGTACTAACCATCTACCATCAGTAATCAGATGGTAGGTGTCCTTTATTCATGTCAGTAGTGTCACATCACATTGATGCTTGGACTCCCTGGAGCAGTAATCGGTCTGTGAAAGGCGGCCACCACATGCTCCACGTTTCCCAGCCACGTATAGACAGAAGCATCTCACCCGCCACTTTCTCGGAGGCGTAGTAGTTCCCGATCACTTCATACTGAATGTCCACTGTTGGCACCGTATCGGGGTGCGTGACCTTTACAGTCAGAAGGATCCCCATCAGCAGATTCACCACCTGGAGGAGAGAGAAGAGGAAATGGCTAAACCCTGTGTGCCAAAAAAAAAAAATCTAGATGTATAGAGTCTAGTGATAGACAAATGTATACAGTGTCGCCTCTCTGTGCAGCCTATATTAGGGAGTCCTTGTATATTTGGGGGAGGAAGGGGAGGAATGATCCTTGCAGATCACAGGGACTTCCATTGATGGAAATTGACAGGATCCCCATTTTCCTCAAGTGGAAAAAAAACTAGTTCTGGGAAAGGATCAGCTGGACCCCTCTTCTTGTGATCAGTAGAGATCCCCTGGCCATGGTCCAGTACAGCGGAGCAGTGGGACGCTCAGGGCCAGCAGTGTTACTGCCTGCCAGCTCTGCACCCCCCCCCCCCCCTTATCCTAATGTTATGTTCCTCCTGTTTCCAGGCTACAATATCAGATCGGGAAGTAAAACTAATTCTGAGACAAGGTCAATAAACTCGCTCTGCGCCAACACGGCGGCCGTGTAAACACACTGTGGACACTGGAGGGGCTGCGGCACCTCTCACGTCAGGAATACAGTAGCCAGGGGGCACGGAAGAAGCTGCAAGGCGTCTTGCCTTAAGCTATATTCACACGAACGTATGGGGGACGTATATACAGCAGACATGTATACGGAGCACCGTACCATTCCGTAGCCGAGAGAAAGATAGGACATGTCCCATCTTTTCCCGTAATACGGCGCCGTGGACATACTGCTATGGAGAGGGGCGGGGGTGAGTGGCGATCGTCCCCTCCTCCTCACCCCAGCGCTGATGTATATCCGCTGTACTATGTGTGAATGCAGCCTTAGAGGATGGGAATAGTCACTAATACATAATAGTCTTCTGAATAGACCTGGGCATTTGTGCTAGGGGTTCAACCACTCCCCTCCCAAAAAGGACAGGGGCCCACAAGTGCTCCAGCAGCTTTATGGAAGGGAAGGAAGCACTAGTTGGGCACCAGAACACCATCCACATGGGGCATTTAGCACCCTAGGGAGGCCTAGTTGTGTCACCCCCAAATGATTGGACACTTATAGCCTACAGCTCTAATAAAAGCTGTAACAGTCTTCCGGGTATTACAGTGGTCACTTGCACAATGCAGAGAGCACAGCAGTGTTAGGAAATGACACCAATCCTGCCATATAAATGCATTTCTTGCATTTCTGCTGCTACTAATACATAAAACAGTAAAAAGTGAAGGGTGATATGAAAGCAACACAGCGAGGGGGCAAAATGCCCTGCCGTGCCTGTGTGTACCATCCGGGATTACATATAAGACGACGCCATGACGGCAGAGTCTGCGTATACATCAGACCCGGAGGGCAGGGTTGTCATTGGCAGCCGGTTTCCTCCAAGCCTTATGTCACTCTCGGGACTCAGAACCGGTTTTACCAGATTTATAAATTATCGGTTTCCTCTTTTTGTTTTCCTGCACACATAACCATATGTTACAAAACCATGAAAACCAACCCAAATCTGACTGTGATAATAAGGGACAGCTCATTGTCCACATCACGGACGAGTGTGCATGTATATTGAGCTAAGGGCAGGGATTGGAAGGAGCAAGTGGTGCATCCTCAGCCTTCACTCCGGTCACTACTATAAAGGTAACTGCACTTGTAGGGTGGGATGGGGTTTCTGCAGCAAATTATTTCCTACAATGTGTGAATGGGATTGTCATAAACCCCCATACGCTGCTCTGCTACTGCATTATGCAAATCCGCAGGTAATACACAAAATGTGCACACAATCCCAAGACATCTGGGGGCGGCTTACAAGAAGTGGCTGCTGTCCTGCCTGTATGGGGCACTATAGGTTCCCCGAGATCCTGACCCTAGTAATCACAGACTTACCCTACGGATAAAGAAAAGCTACTACTGTGGCACAACCCTTGCCAGATACAGATACAACCTTTGTAGAAATGTTTATTGGCTCCAAGTGCTGTGAAATTAAAGGGGTTGTCAGGTCATAGCTAACATGCTGATTGGTGGGAGTCTGTGATGGGACCCCCACAGATCACAAGAACAGTGGTCCGTTGAACCCTTGTTGCACCTGAGATGAGCGTCCAGTTGCGCATGCGCCGGCTGCTTTGTTCTTCTCTATGGAACTGATGGCGATAGATGAGTGTGGCGCTCAGTTATCTCCATCAGTGCCATCGAGCACAACAGAGACACCGGTGCCCGCGCAGCTGCCTGCTTAGTTTAGGGTACAATGGATCCTTGTTCTCGTGATCCGTGTGGGTCCCGGCACCAAGACCCCCATCAATCAGCACGGATAGGGGCTACCATTCTATGACCAGACAAACCCTTCCACACAGAAATGATATATACATCGGGCCTAGCTTGGCAACCCCCATCACCGCGGGTCTCTGTTGGTACACGGAGGATTGGGGGTGACGCCACATCAAACAGCGTGCACCCGCTATAGCCAAACAACGCCAAAAGACTTTAGCAGCTGAGTGCAGTCAATCGCCACTAAGCCTCCATATACCAAAGGAGACTTGTGGTAATGGGAGGTGCTGCGCTGGTCCTGAGGTAAAAATTACTTCTTTTCAGGTAAATACTTAAAAAAATAAAAACCTCAGATCCTGGACAACCCCTTTAACAACAATTACAGAAATTCTTTATCACAGAACAAAATAAAAATCAAGTTTATGAGAAGACAACAATGAGAATTTCAGTCGTTTCCTTATCTGTGATGACAGAAAACTGCCCTGACTGGATCCTCTCAAGGTCTTCACACAGTGGCGGCCGCTGCGCCCGCTCGGGGGCAAAGTCAAGGTCTTTGTAGACTACCAGCTCTGTGGTTCCTACCCCTCACCCCATTACACATTGTGTATTTGTTACAAAACACAGAGGCAGATATACAAGGCAGATAGCGGCCAGGCCCGAGCGCCGCCCGTATCTCCTGTGCCATCTGCTGCTGGAGTTACCAAAATATACCAGATTGTCTGACATACATCTACCCTGAGAGAAGCTGCCAGCAGATACATAGGCACGCTCACAATGTTACTGTCCTCACACTGCTGTGCTCTTACTTCACTGCCCTCACACTGCTGTGCTGTTACAAACATAATATATGCGGCTTCACTGCAGATTTCATACAAATTTTCAGACACCATAAGACCACATCACGTTCAATCTCTCCAACTAAAACCCTATTGCAATTAGGGTTTGTACCCATACAAGAATTTGAGTGCGGTAGCGATACCGGGAGAAGTATCAGGACAGTCCATATGATACTATCAAATATTAGCTGGATTCAATGTTTTGGGTGCGGTCACATGAGGCGGTTACATTGAGTTTAGAAACCCAATGCAAATGTACTGGGGGGGATCGTGGGTCAAATCGAATCACTAATGATCAAGGTGAAGGTGGTCCTGGTAATGTTAATATGTGTAAAAAAAAAACAAAAAACCAACAGATAATGTAGTGACATATAGAGAGATCTCTGAGAAGATCCATCTCTGTATAGCAGTGCATGAGGCTTTTATCACAGTGTAACTCTATGGAGGCTGTAGGGAAGCTCTCAGTTACATAAAATCCTCCCATTGACAACCAGTAAGCTCATTGTCTAGTGGATAGCTGCGCTGTTACTCTATGGCAGGTAGAGAGTGGAGGCCGTGTGTTCAAATCCTGGGCAAAAAATTATTTAAATTGAAGAACATGAAATAATTTAAAGCCCTGTGTCTGGGGAAGCCCTGGGAGATGTAGAAACACCATATATGGACAGATGGGGACATTTCCCTAAGGACACTGCTCCTGCACTGCCGTCACCCAACACATCTATACAAAGGATTCCCCTGCAGACAGATACTCGGAGTCTGCAGAAGTCATTCAGTACTGAAAGATGTCAGAATCCTGGTTTTGATCTGCTCCGAGTATGAAAGTATCGCACAAGTATTGCGGTTTTGATGCATCTTGCAATACACACATTTTCCGCATACATATCCATGAAGAGGATCCACTGTATTACAGGCCATCTGTAATACAGTATTCTCTAACCAACACCTCATGTACCTATGACCCCGAGACATCAGTCTGCAGATGAGCGTCTGATGTGGCTTGTACATGGACTCACCACTAGGTGGAGCTATATTTTATTTTTTTGGGACTAGAAGAAGGGCTAAACTCTATGCAATTCCCTGCTGGCAGCTGCATTGTATAAGGAACACGTGCAATGCAGAAGAATTCAGATTTTCTAGCCCCTCTAGTTAACCCCTTCATGGCCAGTGGTGGATTTACATTGTCCATTTTAGCTTCCTCAAACCTCTCAACGGGGCAGAGCCAGTACGGCAGGTTATTGCCCTCTCTCCCCATACCTTGTAACCTGCATGTATGTTCGTATGTATACACTGATCCTTACCTTCAGGATAATGATTAATGCACCTGAAACCAGGACAATAAAGAGGAGGCAGCTGGAGTCCATGGCGAGCATGTCATCTTTATAGGGGAACTCCGGCTGCAAGAGGAACAGAGAAATAAAAATAAAATTAAGATTCTATAATAAAAACTACTGCCGTGATACTAGGAATACTAATAATCATCCATTGTTCTTATGATAATCATACGGCAAGAAAAAAAAAATATATAAGATATGGGGATCTGAACCATGCAAAAAGCTAATCCTGTTCTATTTAAAGGGACAACTTCACTTTTGAGAGCTGCACCAAGAGTGTGGCTGCACAGTACAGTAGGAGAAAAAAAAACACCTACTTCCAGTGAGGCCCCTGCCGTATCCATCATTGTTCACCAGGGAAAAAAAAATTCCAAAATCCATCATGATAAACCAGAGACATTACTCATAGATCCAGGCAATGCGACTGTGGCATCTTCTTATATTTCTTATCCATGGCCTCCTTCCTTCTAATATCAACTTTTAAATTATGCTAATGAGAAGTGCTTTAGGGTGAGAGGAGGGGCTTACCAGAGACCCTCCTTTTTGCAGCATCACAAGCTTTTATACTGTGCAGGAGCACTCCCCTTCCTCACACTTTGGGTGGTCTTGCACAGTGTAACAGCCTGTGAAGCTACAGCATAAAGGGGAAGCTGGTAACAGCTTCTGGCTCATTAGCGTGATTTTCTAAAATTTTTCTAAAAGTTGATTTTCGAAGGAAGGAGGCCATGGAGAACAAAAACAGCAAGATTACCCAAGTTCCCCCATGCTTGATTTTGATGGTAGAATTCCTTTAAAATGCTTATAAATTCTTGCTTTTTTTTATGCATGGTGTAAATGCATCCTAACATCACTTACCAATTGCTCTAGATAGTCCTTAATCCCGGGCAGGTAGGTCAGGGAGCTGATGGCCAGCAGACACGTCAGGGCAAAGTCAAAGAGCTGGTAGCAGAAGAAGGGGATGAGCCAACCACCACGGTGCTACGAGAGAAGGACAGGGCACGTTAGCATCACAGCACATCCCCCAAATTAGGAGATTATGAACAGAACTGGACCCAAACACAATAAAACAAGGATCTTATTTCCTGGGATCAATTCTTTGCAGTTTATAAGATCTCTGCTTACGGTCATTAGGGAGTACACAATGTACCTTCAAGGGCATGTTCACACATGGCAGATAAAATCCATTCCATCCTTGGGACTCGGGATGTGCCTGCAGCACGTGGATCCCAAAGGAGAGCGAAAATAGTGCTACAAATCTGTCACATGTGAACATAACCAAACAAGCCGAGTGACCATGACACGGATGTGGTGACCCATGAAGTTTCCTATTGAGCGACTTCACATATCCAACACTATGTGTATGTGTGACAAGTTCCCGGGGCTCAGCAGATGACTATGGAGGTCAGGACTCACCGTGATCGCTCCGTAAACCATCATGGCGCTCATTGTAAACATCAGGAGGGAGATGGCGAACAGGACGCAGGCGTTCTCTGCAAAACAAGACAGCGAGACGAGAGTTACAAAATACTGACCCCCGAACACTACAGATTATGACGTTCACTGCCGTCCAATCAACATTAAGGTATAAGCGAGCAATGCATCAATGAAGCCAATGCCCGCTCACTCAAGGGAACACAAGACCAGAGGTGGGACACTGAGGGTTAAGATACTGCAGAAGACCCCTGCAGAAGACCCATTAAACTGTTTAATAGGACCTGCTATCAGGTTTTACCCCATTAAACTTCTATCCTCTTCATGTGGGGGATGAAATGTCCTTTCTAGAATTTCCTCTTATGTGAATTCTTACCTGTTTACCAAAAAAAAAAAAAATCTTTCCCAAAGTCTTGCAAATATGACTAATTTTCACAATCGACGAGTCAAGTTTAGTGGTTGTAGGGGTAAGACCACTTTAGAAGCCCCTATATTCGGTTTCATAGTGCCTAGAAACAGGCTGTGTGTCGCATTAAAGATAAGAATTTCGCTCACGCGCAGCACGCTTTCTGTTTCACATTGCATTATGGGGCTGCGCCACAAACATGTCGTCCGCTTTGACGACCGCTCTCCTGGTCCCGGGACTGTTGTTGTGCTGTAATAAATCTTTATTGAATTATAAAGATAAGAATCTTATCTTTTAGATTACATCAGGCTTATGGCTGTGTGAGCTACAGAACCAGAGCTCCAGGCAGCTTAAGACAGGAAGTTTAGAAATAGGCAAAAAGTTTGTTACCAAGTGCTATAGAACAGAAGATAGGGGCTCCTGAGGCGACACTGCCCCGGTGACATGAAAAAGTAGTGAGAAGAGTCTTTTTTTTTTTTTTTTTATAAATAGGTGAGCGGGTGAGATTTCACATAAAAAAGGGAGTTCTAGAAAGGATCTGGTAGTTTTATGGGGTCACACCTGGTGACCCCACTAAAAAAGCCCATGTCCCAAAAGCCCATGGCACTCAAAACACTTGGTCTTCCAATATTTCAATTATTCTCTCCCTATATATGTGGAGATGCAGGGTCTTTTCTTGTGGTTTTTTTGATTAGTTCATATATCTGACTAAGGGTCCTTCACATATATGGACTAGAATAGCGCATGCTACAATTTTCTCAGTTACACAATGCACCATTGTGGGTCCATATATTGTCCGGCGTAGAAATGGACAATGCATAGACCATAAACATGGCTGCGAGAAGGCACCCTAAGCACTATGTAGGTGCGCGACCACTTTGCAGTATTCACTGATGGTAGATGCTTAGTACTCACCCGTCCCATTGTGCTGGGCTGGAATCTGGTTTATGTATTTGCTGGAGCGGCCGCATTTTTAAAGGGAAACACATTTTATTCCGTATTCAAATTAGTTACTGTATTCACTCCTCCGGCCAGTCAATAAATAAAATCCGGCCAGAGCACCTCAGACTAACACGCACCGCTTTGTCTGCGTTTGAAAACGCAAACGGAGACAAAGCCGCACCTACCGGGGCGGCCCAATCGCATTGGCGTTTCTATGGAAACGCCTGCAATCGGGAACGAGCCGCCGGTGCTTTGCGTTAATTTAACAGCTTGTGGCACCGGCCTAAGGCTGCATGAACAGGAACGTGTGTCCACACGGCTATGGCCTCTCCATTGAGAATACTGGTGCATGCCGTGCTTACAGCCAAAAGATTGAGCAGGCTCTATGCGTGCTCACTGTACCGAGCCAGGGCGCCATAGACAACGAAGGGGGCCATGTAAATGCAGCCATAAATTTGCTGCCGTATATTACGTCCCCCATACGTTCATGTGAATGCAGCCTAAGAATGCTTTTACCCGGCCTTATGTGGCAGCCGTATGTACAGCAGCTATAGCATACGGCTGCCACAGGAATGCATGGTGCACTGCGCATGTACCATTACATTGCAGCATAAATGATAGAACGAGCTCAGTCTTCGGCCGCGAGGTGCTGCTTCCAATAGAGAGGGGGAGGCATGTTGATACCTCTGCCTCACCAGGCGATCCTGTGCTACGAATACCAAATATAAGTGTTTTACTAAAAAATGCATCGATCCAACTCATACACCAAGCAGATTCCAGCCCAGCGCAGGGGGACGGAGAGTCAGTACTAACCATCTACCATCAGTAATCAGATGGTAGGTGTCCTTTATTCATGTCAGTAGTGCCACATCACATTGATGCTTGGACTCCCTGGAGCAGTAATCGGTCTGTGAAAGGCGGCCACCACATGCTCCACGTTTCCCAGCCACGTATAGACAGAAGCATCTCACCCGCCACTTTCTCGGAGGCGTAGTAGTTCCCGATCACTTCATACTGAATGTCCACTGTTGGCACCGTATCGGGGTGCGTGACCTTTACAGTCAGAAGGATCCCCATCAGCAGATTCACCACCTGGAGGAGAGAGAAGAGGAAATGGTTAAACCCTGTGTGCCAAAAAAAAAAAATCTAGATGTATAGAGTCTAGTGATAGACAAATGTATACAGTGTCGCCTCTCTGGGCAGCCTATATTAGGGAGTCCTTGTATATTTGGGGGAGGAAGGGGAGGAATGATCCTTGCAGATCACAGGGACTTCCATTGATGGAAATTGACAGGATCCCCATTTTCCTCAAGTGGAAAAAAAACTAGTTCTGGGAAAGGATCAGCTGGACCCCTATTCTTGTGATCAGTAGAGATCCCCTGGCCATGGTCCAGTACAGCGGAGCAGTGGGACGCTCAGGGACAGCAGTGTTACTGCCTGCCAGCTCTGCAAACCCCCCCCCCCCCTTATCCTAATGTTATGTTCCTCCTGTTTCCAGGCTACAATATCAGATCGGGAAGTAAAACTAATTCTGAGACAAGGTCAATAAACTCGCTCTGCGCCAACACGGCGGCCGTGTAAACACACTGTGGACACTGGAGGGGCTGCGGCACCTCTCACGTCAGGAATACAGTAGCCAGGGGGCACGGAAGATGCTGCAAGGCGTCTTGCCATAAGCTATATTCACACGAACGTATGGGGGACGTATATACAGCAGACATGTATACGGAGCACCGTACCATTCCGTAGCCGAGAGAAAGATAGGACATGTCCCATCTTTTCCCGTAATACGGTGCCGTGGACATACTGCTATGGAGAGGGGCGGGGGTGAGTGGCGATCGTCCCCTCCTCCTCACCCCAGCGCTGATGTATATCCGCCGTACTATGTGTGAATGTAGCCTTAGAGGATGGGAATAGTCACTGATACATAATAGTCTTCTGAATAGACCTGGGCATTTGTGCTGGGGGTCCAACCACTCCCCTCCCAAAAAGGACAGGGGCCCACAAGTGCTCCAGCAGCTTTATGGAAGGGAAGGAAGCACTAGTTGGGCACCAGAACACCATCCACATGGGGCATTTAGCACCCTAGGGAGGCCTAGTTGTGTCACCCCCAAATGATTGGACACTTATAGCCTACAGCTCTAATAAAAGCTGTAACAGTCTTCCATGTATTACAGTGGTCACTTGCACAATGCAGAGAGCACAGCAGTGTTAGGAAATGACACCAATCCTGCCATATAAATGCATTTCTTGCATTTCTGCTGCTACTAATACATAAAACAGTAAAAAGTGAAGGGTGATATGAAAGCAACACAGCGAGGGGGCAAAATGCCCTGCCGTGCCTGTGTGTACCATCCGGGATTACATATAAGACGACGCCATGACGGCAGAGTCTGCGTATACATCAGACCCGGAGGGCAGGGTTGTCATTGGCAGCCGGTTTCCTCCAAGCCTTATGTCACTCTCGGGACTCAGAACCGGTTTTACCAGATTTATAAATTATCGGTTTCCTCTTTTTGTTTTCCCGCACACATAACCATATGTTACAAAACCATGAAAACCAACCCAAATCTGACTGTGATAATAAGGGACAGCTCATTGTCCACATCACGGACGAGTGTGCATGTATATTGAGCTAAGGGCAGGGATTGGAAGGAGCAAGTGGTGCATCCTCAGCCTTCACTCCGGTCACTACTATAAAGGTAACTGCACTTGTAGGGTGGGATGGGGTTTCTGCAGCAAATTATTTCCTACAATGTGTGAATGGGATTGTCATAAACCCCCATACGCTGCTCTGCTACTGCATTATGCAAATCCGCAGGTAATACACAAAATGTGCACACAATCCCAAGACATCTGGGGGCGGCTTACAAGAAGTGGCTGCTGTCCTGCCTGTATGGGGCACTATAGGTTCCCCGAGATCCTGACCCTCGTAATCACAGACTTACCCTATGGATAAAGAAAAGCTACTACTGTGGCACAACCCTTGCCAGATACAGATACAACCTTTGTAGAAATGTTTATTGGCTCCAAGTGGTGTGAAATTAAAGGGGTTGTCAGGTCATAGCTAACATGCTGATTGGTGGGAGTCTGTGATGGGACCCCCACAGATCACAAGAACAGTGGTCCGTTGAACCCTTGTTGCACCTGAGATGAGCGTCCAGTTGCGCATGCGCCGGCTGCTTTGTTCTTCTCTATGGAACTGATGGCGATAGATGAGTGCGGCGCTCAGTTATCTCCATCAGTGCCATCGAGCACAACAGAGACACCGCTGCCCGCGCAGCTGCCTGCTTAGTTTAGGGTACAATGGATCCTTGTTCTCGTGATCCGTGTGGGTCCCGTCACCATGACCCCCATCAATCAGCACGGATAGGGGCTACCATTCTATGACCAGACAAACCCTTCCACACAGAAATGATATATACATCGGGCCTAGCTTGGCAACCCCCATCACCGCGGGTCTCTGTTGGTACACGGAGGATTGGGGGTGACGCCACATCAAACAGCGTGCACCCGCTATAGCCAAACAACACCGAACGACTATAGCGGCTGAGTACAGTCAATCGCCACTAAGCCTCCATGTACCAAAGGAGACATGTGGTAATGGGAGGTGCTGCGCTGGTCCTGAGGTAAAAATTACTTCTTTTCAGGTAAATACTTAAAAAAATAAAAACCTCAGATCCTGGACAACCCCTTTAACAACAATTACAGAAATTCTTTATCACAGAACAAAATAGAAAGCAGGTTTATGAGAAGCTAACGGTGAGAATTTCAGTCGTTTCCTTATCTGCGATGACAGAAAACTGCCCGGACTGGATCCTCTCAAGGTCTTCACACAGTGGCGGCCGCTGCGCCCGCTCGGGGGCAAAGTCAAGGTCTTTGTAGACTACCAGCTCTGTGGTTCCTACCCCTCACCCCATTACACATTGTGTATTTGTTACAAAACACAGAGGCAGATATACAAGGCAGATAGCGGCCAGGCCCGAGCGCCGCCCGTATCTCCTGTGCCATCTGCTGCTGGAGTTACCAAAATATACCAGATTGTCTGACATACATCTACCCTGAGAGAAGCTGCCAGCAGATACATAGGCACGCTCACAATGTTACTGTCCTCACACTGCTGTGCTCTTACTTCACTGCCCTCACACTGCTGTGCTCTTACTTCACTGCCCTCACACTGCTGTGCTCTTAGTTCTCCGCATTGAGATGCTCTACAATCCCCACTGTCTGATCCCCATTATACTTTTGGTTGCCCTCTCTCCACACTTATGATAAGGTTTCAGTATCCATGAAGATGTCACCAAGATCCACCAGGTTCTCACAATATAAAAGAACCTACAAAATGGAGAGAAGCCAGGCTCTGTACGTGGCCTGTACGAGATACAATTAATGGGCCCATTACGAAAGATTCCCTGCACCCCCTAACACTTGCCACGTAGCATCTACCTTCACAATGAGGAACAATGGACGTTACCCATGAAAAGGTCACCGCAAGACAGGAAGCTCATCAGCGGCAGAGGAAACCAGTCGCTGCTGACTTTTTTTTTTATTTTTCTAGGTGCCATGTGCCTTAAAATTAGGGTGCAAGTTTTCCTAACTATAATTCATTTATATAGCGCACACAGATTCTGCAGCGCTGCACAGATCTTGCCAAACCAGTCCTCGTCCCCAATGGGGCTCACAATCTAATCAAACTACCAGTATGTTTTGGAGTGTGGGAGGAAACCGGAGGACCCGGAGGAAACCCATGCAAACACTACCTTTCAACATAGCCCTGTACATGGGTGTCGGGACATGGTTATGTGGGGCTATGCTGACTTCTGGACTATGGCCTCCGTCATTCTGCTCCTATATTGGACTAGAAATATTCTGTTTTAAGCAGGACTTATCTGTTCATTATTTTCAGTGGAATGTACACATCGGATGAGAACATGTCCTAAGCAGTCTCAGGCTGCATTCACATGAATGTACGGGGAATGTATATACGAGCTCTCCCTATGGCTGCAAGAACGGTCCTACTGCTCTATTTTGTATGTAGAGGGGAGGGGTGAGCAGCGCGCCCGATGTATACCCACCTGGCTGTAGTCGTGTGGGTACACAGTGTGAATGCTGCCTTATTTTGTAGGGCAAGCTTTACTGATTGTTAGTAGCTACTACAAGCAACTTGCATGAAATGTTCCTTTCTAGAATTCCATTTTTTTATGTGAAATCTCCCTCAGTCTCAAGTGAAGAGGAGCAGAGAAGAGTCAGATTTGCCTAAGATGAGACTTTTTTTTTTATTGCTTCCATTTTGAGAACTACATGAACTTTTGATCACTTTTGATATGTTTTAAATTGGTGAAAAAAGTAGCGTTTAGAACATTTGGGCTCTATTTTCCTTTGAGGGGTTAAACGCAGGGAATAACTGTTAATTTGGGACACATTGTAACGAATGATCAGAATCTATACAAAGACCCGAGGCTGTCATAGATCGCCGGTCCTTGATGATCCTTGATGACATCACAGGGAGCAACGATCTAAGCCAAAGTGGTGGAGCCCACACACCGCCAGCAATAGAAGGGTTGACACCAGCGGGGGTTTGCTGCAATATGCAGCAAACGCTCACCTTGCATGGAGAGGGGTCAGCCTGCGAGCCCTCTCCATACACTCACAGCTGATGTGTGACGTACTAATACATCAAAAGTTGGTAAGGGGTTAAAGAAAAGCATATCAGTTTGTGGTTCAGTGGGCTACAGAACCACCGACAGTTCATTACATATCTAGGAATGTGAGCCATGGATAAAGATCCAGTTTCCATTCATTTTTATACAGGCAGTCCCCGGGTTACATACAAGATAGGGTCTGTAGGTTTGTTCTTAAGTTGAGTTTGTATGTAAGTCGGAACTGTATATTTTATCATTGTAATCCCAGCCAGAACTTTTTTGGTCTCTGTGACAATTGGATTTTAAAAATGTTGGATTGTCATAAGAATCAGGATTAACACTAAAGCTTCATTACAGACACCTGTGATAACTTATAGCTGATCATTGTACTCTGGGGCTAAAGTACAATAAATTACCAATATCCAGAGGTCCATTTGTAACTAGGGGTCGTATGTAAGTCGAGTGTTCTTAAGTAGGGGACCGCCTGTACTTTAATATGACACCTTGGCATGTTTCTGGATGCTACAGGGAAAGGAGGGAATTCTAGAAAGGACATACTCAGACTCTACCCGGATAGTTTAATGGGGTAAAATTTGGTGACAGGTTCCCTTTTATTCCAGCTTACGGCACTTTGGTATTGAAAAGCCTGGAGAGCTTTCAGAAGGCTCTAGCTACCACTGCAACCAAATATCTCCCAAAACATTTCATCATGGACAAGGGCACTCTCCTAAAAACCTAACTGTAAAGTTACTGACAAAAAACCCCCCACACTTATAGCACAGCTAGAAAGAGCCAGGGACAACAATTCTAAGGATACAGGCAGTCCCCGGGTTATGTTGAATTTGTATGCAAGTCGAAACTGTATATTTTATAATTGTAGCTCCAGACAAAACTTTGTTTTTGCCCCGGTGACGATTGGAGTTTCAATATTTTTTGCTATAATGGGACCAGGGATTATCGCTAAATCTTCATTACAGACACTTTACAGCTGATCATTGCGGTCTGGGACTATAGTAACATCCAGAGAGCTTCACCAGAGGTCACAGGGGTCCGTCTGTAACTAGGGGTTGTCTGTAAGTCAGGTGTCCTCTAGTAGGGGGCCGCCTGTAGTTGCATCATGCTGTTGGCTTATTCCTAGCCTGAGATAGCCCAGTTTATCTATCAGTCCTTCTTATAAAATCATATCCAGCTTCTCCACTTCCTAGTTGTGACATCAGCTAAGGGCACTGAGGCCAGAGCACTGAGGGCATTTATTTGAATCCGGACAGCAGGTTTGTAATTGGACGACCTGAAGCACGTGATCAGTCACATGCTTGTGACATCACTCGAGGTCCTATTTTTTGCAATCCTCTCCTACAGCCTCTCCCAACAAGCTGTAGCCATCCTATACAGTTTCCCGTGGTTACCATAAAGCATAAACAAGAGGAAAGTAGCCTGGGGGTGACAAGGTAAAATCTACAGCTAATTAGAGTAAATTAGAGAATTACTTACTTTACAAATCTTTGTGCATTACATCTGCATTGCTCTGAGGGGAGTGAGGATGCCCCACCATCGTATGGCAAAAAAGTTATTCAAAAGTTGTCCAGTATTGAAACTTTTGCCCGGTAGTGGAATGAAAGATCCTTCATCGATCAAAACTGGATCTCACAGCTCATAATCCCAGGGCCACCGACTGCCGCCTAAAATCTGGAGCAATCATCATCATCAACCTACATCTATCATCTAGACGTTCTCAGAGACAATGGCTTCCAGAACACGAGAGAAGAACACGGCTCCGTCATCTCTCCTTCAGCTCTTGAAACATGACGCTCTCCCCGTCTCGCTGCCAGTGATCAGGACAGAGAGCGGCCGCCAAAGGCTTTATAGTAAGAGACGCTACTGAAAGGTCACTTAGAGGGACACCGAGCAATCTCATGGGAAGCCAACAGGAAAAAATAAAACTTTATCCAAATTTATCACTGAAGGATTTACAGCAGCAGGAAATGACTGTGCGGGATCAGAGACCGCAGCGGTAACACTAATCCTGTGCTACTAGGAGCAAGGTCACACCACGTTACATCAGCAGTACTGCCGAGCAAGTATCACAGCACAGATACCCAGGGCACAAGTAACACCAGGAGCTGCAACACGCGTCACGTTACTGGAGACTCCACCATACCCCATACTCCTAGCAGAGACAGGTGGAGTCCTAACCCCGCCAATCACTGTGTGTGGGCGGAGTAATCAGGACTCCCACTGCCAAT
>WNYA01002610.1:0-37485 GCA_019512145.1 Engystomops pustulosus | reverse complement strand
CTGAGTTACATCCTGTATTATACTCCAGAGCTGCACTCACTACACTAGATGTTTTAGAGCTTAAATGAAATCTACCATTTGCTTTATTGCATTATGAAGCAAACATACCTTGAGAATGCTGTAGCTGCACTGATGCAGAAACATATCTTGTTTTATCCCTGAACTGAGTGGTTTTGGTGAAAAATCAATTATAAAATTATGATAATGAGGCTCTGGTGCTCCTGTGGCTGCCCCGACACTTCTCCTCTTACACTATTAAAGCACTGCTTCAGAGGACCATGTAATCACTGTGTTGTCCCTGAGAGGCAGGAGTAATCAATAGCTGCACCATCCCCAGCTGCTGTGTACGAGTCATCCAGCCCAGGTTGATTAGTTCTGTCTGAACGGTTCAGGAAGCTCTGTGTAATGTAGGCAGCCTGAATGCAACCCAGCTTTCCCAAGGTCGTGAATTTTAGTTTTTTCAGTGAAACCAGTACAGGGATTAAACAGCATAGCTACTGCATTCTCTAGATATGTTTGGTTCATAATGAATAAAAACAAATGGTAGTTTGACTTAAAATTTTATATTCTTGTACATAGGGGGCAGTATTATAGTAGTTATATTATATACAGTAGTTTTGGTATAATAAAATATTCAGCGCAGTTTGTAAGGACAATAGGTAATGGGTTTAGAAGTTCGCTCTCCCTTGTAGAGGCAGGTACGAGTGTTGAGCAGCTGTCGGGGAGGACAGGGTCTGTACACAATGGCAGCAGCTGCTCCTCTATTACCTGCATTGCTGATCATTAGGCAGGAAGCTTTCCCTCCCCTATGCAGATCAGACAGTGATGACCCATCAGTAGATACCGGCTTGTTATTTTGTCTGAGACTCTTCTCCATGGGGTTAACCACTTCCTGAGTTCATGTCTGGCTCTGCTGACCAAATTTTCTGTATAGAAGGATTGATTACTCCATACATTATCACATAACAATTAGAAAATTTTCGCTTGAATCCGTAATTTTAGAAAGATCTTCAAAAACGGTGAGATCCTTTATCAAACTGACACCCACTGCCTCGCCAGGGCTTTACTTTGCCCCCTGCATTTCAATAACAGCCTACTAAATACAATTTACATGTGTAATACATCACCCATCCTGCGGGGGCAGTGTAGTATATGTGAACACACAGGATTAAGCTACCAACCTTACCGCATCACAGTAGCTGGACATCCTGTTATCAATAGATTATTCTAGCAAAATGAAGTATGTAACGGAGAGAACCCCTGAATACAGAAAGTGACCCCTTATAGAGCAATGCACATCCTGAGCCCCCTGATGCATGCGCAGAATACACTGTGATACTGCAAGCAAATTTAAAGGAAATCTGTCAGTGGGTTTAACCATACAGACCATCGTTATGTGTTGTCCATCCGTTTGTTGTTAGTAGCAGCAGGACTGTGAAAAATGTATTTATATTGCAGGGTTTTAGTGTTAGGAAGTGTATTCCTAACCCTGCTGTGCTCTCTGTACTGAGCTGCTGCACATTCCCACGCTTTGGTCTGAGTGACTGATGCAGTTTTAAATCAGAAGTCTTCTATAGCTTTTTCACAGAGCAAAAGGGAGGGCAATGCAGAAACTCAATTCCAGGAGCACAGCAGTGTGAGGACACACCACCAGCGTACTGGGAGGAGCAACAGTCCTGGAATATAAATCCACATCTCAAAGTCCTGCTGCTACTAACAAACATACACAGAGGTCCAATTACACATCTCTCCAGGAACAAAGACCCAACACTGGCTGCAGAGAGCACAGACCACAGCAGTGTGAGGACACCAGTGCACATGGAGAAGCTACAACCCTGGAATATAAATCCATACATCACAGTCCTGCTGCTACTGACAACATACACAAAAGTCTGATTACACATCTCTCCAAGGCAATACATAGGGTCGACTGCTGTTATGCTTGGGGAATGGTAACACCCAGTTGCCAATTAGTTAATACAGAAAGAATAAGAGGGGGGGGGGGGGGGGCTGCACAATGGGGATCATTTACTAAGGGCCCCGCGGACTGCACTTTCGTCGGACATCCCAACGTTTTCCGTTTTGCGCCGGTGGGGCAGGGATTTAAAAGGGGTTTTTGGCGCACGCGATCGGATTTTGGCGCAATTGTGGCGGCTCTCAGACACAAATCGGGGGACGTGGCCATCGGACAATACAACGGATTCGGACAAACTGCCGGATTTAACTTAAAAATTGTGTGGCAAGCCAAGCACTTGCATACACCGAGGAGAAGAAGAAGGTGAACTCCGGGGACCTGAGCGGGGTAGCGACACATGCAGGATATCGGGCGCACCATCTTCAAGAATAGCGCCAGACTTTATCCTCGTCGGACAGTCCGGATCGGGGATCGCGAAGGGATCGGGTAAGTAAATGTGCCCCAATGACTCTCTGTTAAGTACCGTGATCAATGTCCATACTACCAAAAAGTTTCAAGGGAACACTATGGGTTAATTGGGCATGCCGTCCGCGAGACTGCAGAAGACCGCTGACTATGCGAAATCTGCCACTCGCTAAAGTTACGCGAAACGGTTTCGGATCAGGTCGTTCGCACTCTTGTTACTTAGCAACCTCGAGGACTCTCAAGGAATAAGACTTTGTCAAATCCATGAGAGGAGAATATATTCTAGGATCTTATGGTTTCATGAGAAGGCGCTGTAAGGTCGAACAATACATTTTCTTGCTGAATTTAAAGAGGTTGCATGAGGATAAAAAAACAAAATGTGTCTACTTTCTTCCCAAAAAGCTTCTCCCTTACCCATGGCCTGCAACTGGATTCATCTGAATGAGATTGAACTGTAATACCAGGTACAACCAAAGGGCAAGTGTGGCGCTATTTCTGGAAGAAAGCAATTGCGTAGTGTCTTATAACTTGTCCAGCCTCTTCAAAGAGAATAACTATGATAGACCTACAAAACCTAAAAGAGTTATACTACTATACTAATTAATAACCAATGTCACTACATAGCCCCGCCCCCGAGGAGCAATAATATGGGAACTGGAAAGTTTACCCAAGTCACAAAGGACAATGTCACGGAGTATATATACACACATCACATATCCTTTTATAAAGGCTATTTGAGGGTTCATGTGAATCCACTGTAACACAGAAAGTTCCCTCAAAAAAAAAAAAGGCCCCACCTCCGAGGAGCCAAATAAGGGCAAGGTAATTAACATTAAGTGACAATAAAAGACATTATTTTATTTGAATAAAAGAGACAGGTGAGAAAGGTAACACTTACCACTATAGGCACCCCAATGTCTGGCCACAGAAGGTCTTCAGATGGTAACTTGGGGGAGTTCCACACCACCACAACTTTGTTTAAGTAAGGGAGTCCATTCAATCTTTCCAAAGAGTTCATTAATACTTCCTCACGTTCATAGGTCAACATAACCACCGTGAACTGCTCCCTGGGGACATTCCCACCAAGAGCAGCTTGAAATTCTTTTCCCGATCCACCAGCCCCACCACCAATTGGTCTAAACCCTGTTCCAGATCCTAAGAACTTTGCTTCAGAGGGTAAGACAGGATCGAAAGGTGTATGAGGAAATAGGTGGAAAGGGCCCGGGGCGGAGTTCCAGTTACGGTAAATATCTGTTGCAGTCAGTGTGAAGTTCCGCAAGTATTTGGGGGAAGCATAAGGTGGTTCTGTCTCTACAGGTCCCAGATCCAAGTCTCCATTATCGGCCATGTTGGGGTCTGTACCGGCAGCTTTACCGGAACGATGTGGGATTTCAACAGCTGGTTCTTCGCGGATAGGGGCAGCTGGAATTTGGATACGAGTTCTTACAGTCGCCAAGATGGTATTAAAAACTGTGTCGGATGTAGAAAAGTAGGTTTCCCACAAGAAACGTCCTTGCCTCCTCATGGCAAGGAGGTCATTATCGGATATGCTCCTTAAAAGGAAATGGACTTCTGTAATGCGGGGTTTTGGTATGATTAACACTGCCTCGTTCCATCGGATCATATCATGATAGGGTAGGTGGATCTGCTCCCCGAGTAGAACAGGGATGGCTCCCACCTCCAGAGCCTCGAAAAGCCGCATGGCACTACCAGCAGATATGACCAACTGGGAATCTCCGGGGGTTATGATCAGTGCAAAGGTCGACTGCTTCAGTAGCTCTATCCTGTCTTCCCGCCCCCCACATAGTGCCCACTCAGTGGGCAGACTAGCCTTAGGCTGGTTTTTACAGGTAAACTCAACCATAACAAAATCTAACTTACTGTCCTGGACAGCTTTAAGAGTGGTGATGATACGGTCGTCGTAGTCAGCTGGGGCGTTGCCTTCCATTTCCTCCTCAAACGACCGAGCTTCCTGCAAACTTGAACGCAACGATTCAATCTTCTCTCCTTGGAAACTGAATAGGTACTTCCTTTTTACTGGCACCTGGGCAGGGATTTCTAGAAAGTTTGGTTCGGACATAGCATGTACTAATGGCGACACCACTATGTCGAATCCAGGTCTATACTGCGAATCGTAAAACGTAGACTGAGCGATCATGGCACGCCCAGTGCTTACATTATAAAGATAGTTCTGGGTCTCGGATTTTCTGGACAAATTGATAATCAGATGGTTGTGTCCATCAGTCCTCCAATATGGCAGAGAGTGCAACTGCTGCTCTAGCTCAGTAGGTTTTGGCATCAACGGTTCCTGCATTTCCCCCAATAAAACTACATATATACAAGCAATATTTGCATTTTCGGTCACATAGACGTTAGTTCTGACACTGGCCTCCAAGGCTTGTTTGATTAAAGGGTCTATCAAGTTGCCAAAAGGGTACTGATCACTGTTATACACAAATACGGGGAACCCCGAGGTCAAGGGACACCTCGAGTAGTCAAAACAATTATGTAGCCGGCAGTTCCTTTTGGACTTTGGCAATGGTAAGTTTACATCGTCTTTATCTGGCAGTAGCCGGATTGGCAATGAAAGCTTTGGCTGGTTTTGCGCCATCAGTTCCTTATATGAATGTTCTGTCTGACTGATGACGTTCTTGAGCTGTAGAAGGTCCTGCTTTGCATTCTCAATACTTTTCTTACACGCCTCGATCTTAAGGTTCAACTTTGCTATCTCGCTGTTGAGTTCTTGACGCTTGGCCTCCAATTGCAATAGTTCTTCGCTTACGGACTCTCGTATTCGGCAGAGATCCTGTACGTGCTTGACCTCACAAAGTTCGTTGCCCGTCCTTGGAACAAAAATCGGCTTCCCGGGGTTGTTGGCGTCATCGATGGTGGTGAGGTAATAATGAGCGATAAGAGGGAAGAAAACCAGGATGATGAACAACGTGAAGCTAAGCCAAGAGAGTCTGATCCGACTTGACCAACGGAGCATCCATGGTTGACCTCCATTCCCCAATCCCCCATTTCGCAGCATGGTGTACCCACTCATGAATTCAAGAGTGCCACCGACCAATCACGTCGGGTCAGTAGCCATGCCAACAAAATTTCGGACTGGTGAAGCGCCAAGAGGAACTACTCTATCTGAGCAACAGCAAGCCAGTAAAATGGAAATTTCATTTTCCAGGGCGTAATATTGCAATCAGCACAAAGCTCGCGAGTTACAAGCTCGATCATGCAGGGTCTTCTCTTAGTTCAGCTTTATCCGAGGTGTGATAAATATTTCGTTATTTTGAGGTTCTGCTGGGGTGGTGAAGAGCCCGACTGTACCGAGTAGACATTTTCTGCCGTACTTGACATTGTAATGGGTTGGTTAACGGAGCAAGTGCTCGAGATCCATGGTGAGGAGGAAAAGGCAATTTTCCAGATCTATCGCAATCACCGGACACTTCAATAACAGAAGATGCTTCCAACCTGAAAGAAGAACGGAAAGCAGAGTCGTGAATGTACAGTGGGAACAAATCAAGAGAAAGGACTTCAGATATTAAAGCGAGCAATACTCCGTGCCGACCGTGCAGCTCCGAGGCGTTTATTATTAACTGAATGCAATAAAGCAGAAAAGCAAAGTACACGTGTTATCCCTCGCACCGTTACTACAGTATGTAGGTCATAAAGACGGTGTCTCTTAAAGGAGAACTGTCATGGGTCGGACAGATTTGACTGATGTAAGTGGAACCTGTCAGGGTGATCAGGGATCAAATGGTCGTATATCTCCTCTTTCTATGGAAGTAATTTAGAAAATTTCTTACAGTTGTAGAGACGGGTCCGGCATACTGCATTCGACTCAACTCTGGTGCACCCAATGCCTGCATTTTGTTTTTAATGAAGCTGGCGTAGTCCACCGTGGGTGGACTAAACCGGCTTCAGCGAACGACTATGCAGGAACAGTGAGCTGAAGACTAAAGTAAGTATAAGCATTGCAGCCCTATAGAGATATAGTGTTATTTGTATCCGTGGTCTTAAGGACCAGTGGGAGGTTTAGTTTCTCAAATCACTCTGATAAGTTCCCTTAAATGTTAGTTTTGGACAGCCACGTTTAGTAAACTTTTAACTGTATGTTAGCCTTATTTACTGGACTGAAACTTACCCATGGAGCAAAGTGACTCCCAGCATCAAGGTCGTGTGTGATGCTGGGAGTCTGCGAAATATGGCCGACGCATAGTCTGTATTTTACATACTGAATTCAGTCATTTAAATCTGGTCTTCTGCATATAGGCTTAGCATAAATAGGCTTCCAGCAGGATAGAAACTTCTGCTGAGATACCCGCACTTGCAAAGTGATGCAAAGTAATGATCTCTACTTCCCAATCCAGTTTAGACGCACTCAGCCACCAATGAGGCAGCAATTTCTCTACTTCCTGTGCAAACAGGAAGTATAGATTAACGGGAGCCAGGTCAGCATCCTACCGACCTAAGGAGGAGATTGATGAATTGAGCTCAAGAGTTTGTTCTAAACTGAAATGTTACCGGCTCTGTAGCTACAAATAAATCTTTATTGATCCAGAAGCAGCTACCGTTGTGACGAGTTGTTACAGAGATTAAGATGTTTATTGGCGAAGGGGATCTGTGCCAGATAATGGAGCGAAATAGCTCAGGATATTGCAGCTGCCGTAGGCATTCGCAAACCCCAAATATATATAAAAAACATTACTGATTGAAGTTTTTATGGAAAAACATCATTTGGGCGATGCAATCTTTTTCGTTTGCCTGGTCAGTCACCATTTGGCGGACATATGGATGACTCCTTAGTACCAAGATAAGATCCACATCAAACGCTTCTGCCTGTTCTGCGTGGTGCCAGTGGATCAAAAGATTAGGACTGCAAAACATTTTTTCACAATTTCGACATCCAATCCGGCAAATTGACTCATTTGGCCGACTAGTCACGGCAATGATTGGCTATGATGTCCCCTTGACCATTCACAACCATAGTAAGTTGGCTGGGGGGCGTCAATTTGCCTGATTGCTTGTCCGGCCACCAGCAGGACCGGTCATCTCTAGCTGCAACCTATGTAAACGCCATTGTACAGGAAGGGGGAGGAGGTGAACTGTGACAACACCTATAGACTTCTATAGTAGTGTGCGGTGTGGGCATGCTCTGTGACCTCTACAGAGATCAACGTAAAGGATAGGGGGGGACCTATAACGATTATAACATTATCTATTGTCTTCTATAGAAATGTGGGCATGCTTTGTGGGGACGGGGGGAACTGAATTGTAACGCCACCTATTGTGAATGGGGGATCCTGTATGTATGTATGTATGTATGTATGTATGTATATCTTACCTGAGGTGTATGACTCATTGTAATAATAATATTAAATAATAATAAATAATATTAAAGGGGTATTCCAATAATTCTAAAAAAAAAACCTGGGGGCTGGGGGTGCAAAAAAGACAAAAAACTATTTATCTTGTGATACTTTGAGCCTTGAGGGGTCACTAGTGACATTAGAGGCAGTAACATCCCGCGATTGACCGGGTCCACTGACTAACCGTAGCGCCTCTAGCCGGACGGGAGGTCCCAAAGCATCCCAAAATTCTGTAATCAGAGCAATGCACAATTTCTTTTATATTTTTGCCATTCAAAAGGTTTTTGTAGAATTTCTTAAGTAGTATTAAAAACTATATTAAGGCTCGGAAAGCAGAGTAATGATTGAAGAAACTCAGGATGATAAAAAAGGAAAAAAATTAAAAATAAAATGTTAAATATTATTTAAATGGTGGGTGTCTGCCCCTTTAAGACCTTACACTATTAACACTATAAGCCCGAGACATTTCCAGGAGAATCATCGCTGCGTTACGACGGCACGGGAAGAAAGCGAAGAGAAGAATAGGCCCACGTGCAGAGAGGAAGAGCCATGGGACTCTGCCGCTCTCTAAGGACCCAACAAGGACATCCGCAGCCAAGGTGCGGGCACAGCTGTGTGACAACCAGGGCCGGTGCCCTCTCCAGCACCAGGCATGAGCCTGGATGACAATGATTTACACATTACCCCTTCTCTCTACGTAACGTCCGCAAAGAAGGTTTGGATATATTGATGATACTCAGAAAGGACCATCCCTTGTATTGGAAAATTAAACAGCGCCACCCCCCATGCATGGTCTATATTTGGAATTGCAGCTCAACCTCATTCGCTTAAAGGGGAGCTTTGACAACCTCCCTCAACACCAGCCTACGATCAGTTTGCCCCAATGAGTTGGAGTTGAGTGCAGCAGGGTACGATGGTGCCCCCAATCCCCCCCCCCTGGGCACCAGGAGGCCGGAGTCCACTGATAAATGCCGGCGAAGCACCCTCCCACGCCAGCCCACTGAGCGGCACCATTCCCTCCCCGTCAAACTGACGAATTGGAGAAAGAAGTCGCAGTTTTCAGGTGTATAAGCTGTGTGGCCCTTTGAATACCTTAACCCTCTGCGCTGTGCACTGTGTGGAGGCGGGGTGAGTCCTCTTCATACAGTGGTGGTGTTTGCTACATATTGCAGCAAACACCCACCTCTAATAACTGCGAATGGGGTTAGCACCAATCGCGGGCATTAACCCTTAAAAAAATCTTTTAAATCTATTAAAACCGAAATAAATTTGATATCCCTGTGATCATACAGACCCAAAGAATAAAGAGAAAGTGTCAAATGGAGCGCAGAATAAAACCCGTAAAAATAGAGCCCCCAAGAAAACGCCATGTGTTATTTTGTCAATTTTGTGTACATTTTTTGCGGCCCAGCCTCACCCAGACCCTAACTTCAGTGCCTCCCCCCCCCCCTTTCCGATAATTGAATTTGAGACATGAGTTGTAGAAAATTCACATACACCCCCCTTTCTCTAAAATGGATATAAATGTGTAATAAATATATATTATAATATATATATTAAAAAAAAAAAAAAAAAAAAACTTATTGCGGGCGGTGAACCCCATAACAGAAAATAGCGCCCAAATGTCCGAAACGTGACTCAAAGTTACACAATTTTCCAATATACAGGTGAGCGGCTCGTTATACATCGCTGGTCATGTGACGTCACACAGGTGCACAGCTCTTTAAATTACACATGTTCATCACATGACCAGGGATAGAACGATGAATGCATCTGTGTGACATCACATGACCAGGGATAGAACGATGAATGCATCTGTGTGACATCACATGACCAGGGAGCACAGTTTTATCCACAGGAAGTAAACACTGAGATTCCTAAATGAAAACAAGCAGAGATCTAGAAACGGAAAATTGATCATGACCGTATATTGGAAAATTGTTATTACTTTTCACATTTCACGTGCATTTGCTGGCAGGGGCAGAATAGGAGAGACAGGTTTTCGAATGGGTCTCCCCTCCATATTACATTGTTTTTATACCGATTTTTTCGGAGTATAAGGACGAACCGTGAGTATAAGGCGAACGGAGGAGTATAAGGCCGCCCCGGAGTATAAGGCGCCTCCCTCTAATAAATGCTGCTAAGACATCAGGGCATATATAAGGCACACTGGAGAATATAGGCCGAGGATACAAATGCAGTATACATAAAAAGACCAACCAGGTGGCAGACTGTGCACAGTTCTAGCATATACACTCCGGGAAAATGTCTTCAGCTGTTAGAGAGCTCCGATCTAAGAGGGTTATGGGCTGCTGGGGGTTAATGCAGGGTGATGCAGCAGGGGTTAAGCCCCTTCTCCTTCCCTCCTCAGGGAGGGTGTTATTCCTGTGGGGTTCCCTGTGGCTCCTTCTCTTTCCCCTGTTACAGGGCTGGCAGGTATGGGGGATTGGTTACTGATGATGATGATTGCCTCGTGGTCCACACTATGGCAGCTCCTGTCTCTCCGTGCTAGGGGAGGGCAGGATGGGCACAATGTAAGATGTGGTGCCAGGGCACTTTAGGAGCTAGGGACCCTGTATACTGTGTGGGAAGGTGCAGGACATTTCTGGGGTTGGAGCTATTAAACACTGGTAAATGTACAGTACATCTTGTCTGTAGTACATTTCTGTATAAGTTCATATATAAGGCGCACTGGCCTATAAGGCGCACCTTTGATTTCTGAGAAAAAGGATTTTTGGTGCGCCTTATAGGCCGAAAAATACGGTACTCACATATGCAAGTTACACTATGCGCACACATATAGAGCTTATACACGCACATAGAGTGCCATATACAAACATATAGCATATATACACACTATACACTGTATACACATATAACAGATAGAGGCAGTCCCCTAATTAAGAACACCTGACTTACAAACCTCTGAATGTTGGTAAGTTACTGTACTTTAGCCTTAGGCTGCAATAAACAGCTATAAAAGTTATAAAATGTGTCTGCAATGAAGCTTTTTGTTAATCCTGGTTCTTATGAAAACTCAATTTTTAAAATCCAATTGTAACCAAATAATATTTTGCTGGGGTTACAATTATAAAATATACAGTTCCGACTTGCATACAAATTCAACTTAAGAACAAACCTACAGAACCTATCCTGTACGTAGCCCGGGGACTCCCTGTACACCCTAAGTGCACATGGTGCACATCCTCCACTCTTTAGAGTGTCAGGTTGGATGTTGGGGCCCCCTGACACTGCGGGCCCCATAGCAGCTATTAACGCTGTAGTTATGTCCCTGTTTGCGGAAACTGGAGAACTCCTTTAATAGTTTTAAAGTCCATATATTTCGAGTGCTATTATAATTTCATTTTTCCACTAACTGGGCCGTGTTTGGGTGTGTTTTTTGGCAGTGATATTTGTGGTATTTACTGGTACCATAGAAGATTTATCTTACTTTTTGATAATATTTAATGTTTTGTGAAGGGGAAAAAACCAGCCAGCTTTTATTACAGCAGTGTAAGCAGGAAAGGAGAGATCTGACTACGCAGGGCTACTTTGTTGTCGGGTGTCATGGGGATGTATAGATCTGCACAGCGGCTGTAGGTACAAAATGGTAAAGGTTTGTGAAGATGTAAAGGGAAGGGAGCAATTGGTTAGGATACGGAATATATAGATTTTAGTAAACACTGAGCCTTATAGAAAAAAAAATCAGGGCTGCAATTTCTAATGCAGAACTATGACAGGGGCACGGCAGCCATGCTAGAGGAGGTATAGAGGGACCATATAGTGGCTCCATGGTCAGGGACTGGCCTCATACAGGCCTCGGGCATCCAATACTAAATCACAACAAAACAAATAATCTACGGAACTGCAAAGACAATGAACAAGCAGGGGGCGCCAGGAGATGTCAGCTGTGCAGCCTAAAGGGCTGTAAATGCATCTATAGAGTATAATACTACTAATAGTAAAGTATACAAAGTGTATATAATGTGATGTATACGGACAGCGATATATATCACAGTGTATATAATGTGATGTATACGGGGCAGCGATATATAACACAGTGTATATAATGTGATGTATACGGACAGCGATATATAACACAGCGTATATAATGTGGATGTATCCGGGCAGCCGATCTATAACTCATTGTAAGTATAATGTTGATTTTAACGTGCAAGCCGATATTATCCACAGTGTATTAAATGTGATGTAGCGGGCAGCGATATATAACAGTGTATTAATGTGGATGTAATCCGGGGCAGCGATATATAACACAGTGTATAAAGGTGATGTATACGGGGCAGCGATATATAACAGTGGTATTAAGTGTGATGTAGAACGGTCAGCAATATATAACAACCGTGTATTTTAAATGTGAATGTATATACGGGGCAGCGATTATAACACAGTGTATATAATGTGGATTGTATCGACCCGTTTAACAGTGTATAAAATGTATGGTATACGGGCAGCAATAATATAACACATTATATAATGTATGTATATACGGGCAGCGATTATAACACTGTTAATGTATTAACTCGAAGTTATCGTTATGTAATTGATGCGGGCAGCATATATCACAGTGGGGTACTATAATTGAATGTATCTACGGGCTACATATATATAAACACAGTGTGTATTAATGGTGATGTATATCGGGTCGCGATATATTAAAACCAGTGTTAATATAATGTGGATTGTAATACGGGCGCTTAAACTCGCTGGTAAAGATTATTCTAGGGCACTATATAACAGTGTATATAAGGTTGAGTAATACGGCAGCGATGAAACTCAGTGAATGATGTAAACCGTGTTAATATACAAGTGTATATAGTTATTAGACGGTGGCAGCGTAATATAACACAGGTATATAATGTGATGTATACGGGCAGCGATATATAACCATGTAAATAATGTGATGTCTAGTACGGGCAGGCATTAACTACAGTGTATATATGGACATCAGATATAGTGTTTATATTATGTACGGGCAAGGATTAAATAACACGTGTAATAATAGTGAGGTATAACGTGGCAGGAAAATATAAAACACCGGGTGATATATATAGTTGTAACGGCAGATAGACAGGTGGAAATATACTACGTGGGGCAGTCATCACGATATAAAAACATTGGTATTAATGTGATGATGTAATACGGACCCAGCGATATATAACAGAGTCTATAATGTGCTAATGTTACGGGGCAGCGATGTATACAGTGTATATATTTATGTATATTAGTTAGGCCGAGCGATCTATACAGTGTTAAATGTTACGTGATTTGTTACGGGCAGCGTAATCTAACAGTGTATATAAGATGTCTGATGTATACGGGCAGCGATCGCCCCAGCTATAAGAAACAGTGTATATAATGGATGTAATACGGGCAGCGATATATAAACACGCGTAATAAATGTGATGTGATACGGGCCAGCGTATTAACACAAGGCGTATCATAATGTGATGGTATTATGGCGCGCGATATTACCACAGGTATATAATGTGATGTCTACGGGCAGTGATATATAACACAGTGTATATATATGTGATGTATACGGCATTGATATTATAACACGGTGTTTATCTGATTATAATTATTGTATACGGGCAGGGATATATAACACAATTAGTATATAGTGATGTATACGGGCAACGATTTGTATAACAGTGTATATAATGTGATTTATACAGGCACGATATATAACACACGTGTATATAATTGTGGGATTATACGCGCAGCGAAATATAAACACGTGTAATAATTATGATGTTTATAAACGGGCACGATGTATAACACAGTGGTAATATTAATGTGATGTTATTAGTAAGACGGGCCATAGCGAGTATACACTTAGTGTAATTAATGTGATGTATTACGGGCCAGCGTTGTTACCACTAGTGTATTAATGTGATGTATACGGGTCAGGGATATATAACACAGAGTATATAATGTTGATGTAACGAGGCATGCGATGTATTAATACCACAGTGTTATAATGGATGTGTAACGGACACGCGATGATACCACTGGTGTATATAAATGTGATGTATAAGGGCAGCGTAGTTATAACAAGTGGTAGATCATTGTGATGTATACGCAGGCAGCGTTTGTTGCACCCTTCCCGCCTGGGCGTATCCTCTGTCATAGGATTGCCGGGTAGTTCCCGCACATTTTGACGTAGTATCACGTCATGGCAATCCACACCGGGTTATCAGAAGCTGAGCCCTTGCGATCCGCCGCGGTGATCCCAGCCGGTTACTCGGTAGCTGGGATCCAGCAGTAACAGCCGGGATCGGGCTACCTCCGCCGATTCCCGACTGTTTTAAACCCTATAGACGGCGCGCTTGGGTCATATGACCGCGGCGTCTATGTGGCAATCGGTGCGACGATCGACCCCCTCCGGCAGGGCACGGAAGTGCTGATCGTGCCATGGCACCGAAGACCCGATCAGGTCCCCGTGTGGCTGCATATGCACTGCCTGACAGGATCGTGTCACTGTGCCATCTAACAGTGCAGCTGTCACCTATGCAGAATGCCATAGGCGTGAACTATGTAATATGCTGCAATATCAAGTAGTATTGCAGTATATTACATGAACAATGTGATCAATGATCACTGTTCATGTCTCCACCCTGGGACCAAATAAACCGTAAAAAAAAATGTTAAAAAAAAGGTGCCTGACAACTAAAAAAAATTATTAAAAACGATAAAAGTTCCCCTTAAGTCCCGTCCATCCCATGCAGTAATCAAATAAAACATAAAAAAAATAAAATCACAATAAAAAAACAAACCATATTGGTGTATCAAAACGTGTATCAACCCGACAATAAATAAATGGTCACTTGAACCCGTACGGTGGAACGACCGTAAAAAACAAACACAAAAACCTCACAAAAATGATTCAATTTTTCACTATCTGACCGCGCATAAAAAGTGCATAAAAAGTGATCAAAAAGTAAATGTACATCCACAATATACCAAGAAAATTTAGTGGCAGCTTTGTCCCCCGCAATAAATACGCCTCAACCATTGCGCTGTAAACAAACAAAACTATAATGCTGCCTCTCCATTGTTACAGTTGGCTATACAAAAACAACAAATCTCACAAAATGAGTTCTATATCTGCAAAAAAATTAACCATAAAAATGACTCTATAAATGGGTGTATCACTCACGTCAATCGTGATGGCCCGCTTAGAATAAAGAGTAACCATTATTTTTGTATGGTATTTCGGTGAACTTCGGGGGGGGAAAAAAATGCTATAAAAAACCATAAACAAGAATGATTTTTTTAACACACCACAAGAAGAGTTGATAAAATCTTGATGATTTAGTATTGGAAGCCCACCCGTAATGAGTTTTGTACCCTGAAAAGGGGATCTCATCATACAAAAAATGATCCCCATATGTCCAAATTCAAAAAAAAATAAACATGTTTAAGCCTGAAGATTTGACATTGCAGATTCTGCTCTGAATGGTGGCCCTCCTTCCTCCGTTCTATGCCGCCGTGCGTCTGCCGTACAGCAGCACCACCACATATTGGGCCTCCCTCTGAATCGGGACGACGTTTTGGGTAGCTAAAAACTTGTGGATTTTTTTGTCCTTTATACTTGTGCGGTGTTATTTTTGGCCTTGCAAATTAATATATTGTTAGAGAAAAAAGGACCTAGTAGCTGTAAATTACCTCACCCTCCATTTTGTTTTAAAACCCACCTGGTGATAGATCTTAAAAGGGTTAACAGTACTTCTTAAGTTAATTTTTTACACATAGTTTGTATTTTTGTAGGTTCTTAAAAATGGCATAGTTAGGGGTGTTACTGTGTTTAAAGGCTCTCTAAGTCAGTTAAAGCTGAAGCAGGTGCCTCTAAATAGGGTTTTGGCGTTTTTTCCCTAAAAAGTGAGAAAATTGCTCCCAAAATTCTGAACTCCTAACACTAGAAAAGATTGTAGAAGATGCATAATAAAACCCTATCCGTATTAAAGCACATTCGGGAATTTTTTAAGTTATAAAGTTCCTTGGATGCTTTAATGACTATCTGCCCTTGAAAATTTACAACATTTTGAACTAGTGAAACATGACGAATTTTTTAGAATTTTGCCAATATTTCCAATTTTTTTTTCATAACGAAAACAAAAGATAGTCATGTCAAAAGTTTAATATAACTTTGACAGTACATGTGTGACGTTTAATGTTTAATAACAATCTCTAAATATCCCCTGGAAGGTTTTAAAGTGTCCAAAAGTTTTGTAACCTCCTTAAATTACCAGGCAAATTTTTAAAATCAGCGCCTGTCCTAAAGGTCTAAATAATGCAGAGCACGAAGCAGGGTGATAACCCCCACCCCGTTAATGTGATATACGGGCATGTTCGTATGTTATATAGGTTGAGCTGAGATAATCAACGTGCAATATGTCGAGCGATTGTTTATAAACACGAGTGTACTATAATGTGATGTATACGGGCACGAATTGTATAACACAGTTATACGATGTGATGTCTACGGCGGCAGCGTGTATAAACCACAGTGTATATACATGTGATGTTATACGGCAGCGATGTATAACAACAGTGTTATATAATGTGATTTATATACGGGCAGCGATTGTATAACACCAGCGTTATATGAATGTGATGTATACGGGCCAGCGATATTATAAGATTTTATATAATGTGATGTATACGCGGCAGCGATGTATTTTATAAACACAGTGTATTTTTAAAATGTGATGTATACGGCAGATGTATAACACTTGTATTTAATGTGTGAATTGGGGGTGCAATGTTACATAGGTGGCGTATATAATAGAGTGTAGGTCATTACTGATTACGGGGTTATGGTGTGGTGATATAAGGGGGTGCTTCAGAGGGGCGTAAATCCTATTACACACACTAATGCCCCGGAGCAGTGTTCCGGTGATGAGGTGTAAGCCCGGGCGGTTTCCCTTTTCCCTCTCTTCCGGTTCCCCCCTCTATACCGCCGCCGGTTGTTCCCCTCCGTCTCACTCCCTAACCGCTCTGCTTTGTACGAGAAACATCGCCGCAGAGCTCCAAACCTCGCGGATCCGCGCGATACACATTCGGCCTCATCCCGCCCACGTCGTTTAGGTCCCTCTAACTCCCCCCACCCCGACCTATTCTCTGAACCCACACCACAACTTCTGTTAGCAGTCCACTCCACACCCCTGCACCCGCTCTCTTTCCCTTCCCAGCTCTAGATCGGCAGCTCGGGCCAGCTCAACCACGGCCGCATTCAAGTAGTCGGTCATGGTGGATGGGGCCTATCCTTAACCCTCCCTAATACCCCGGGCGCAGATTCGCCTGTGGTTTCGGTAAACTGGATGTGCCCGTAAAAGAGCGCTGCTGCCAAAATCCCTAAACCCATTCAGGGTGTTTCCCCGGACTACAGTAAACTTGGTCAACCCACTTCAAATCTATACAAAATTTCATTAGGATCATAAAATTCTGCTTAAAAACAACCAATAAAAAGTCTAAATAAAAACTTTAACTTCTGATACATAGGGGGTGGCTGTATAGTTGTGGTCCCCTGACGACAATGGTGCCACTCTCCCAAATATCCATAGTGGGTGTGCGTCAGACAGTTGGGGGAGTCAAACCTGCCCGTCTGCTTCCTCTCTCCATAGATTCGCTCCCTAAAATTTTGACAATTAAAGATAAGATATCGAAATGGAGAATTGGCGTAACCACACCGAACAACACAGGATATCAGATGATCTTAGATGATTCACTAAGATCACTCGCCACCCGATATCTTGCCATGTTTCGCTTTCCCCGTCCAGGTCCCGTGAGTTCACCGGTCTTCTTCTGGTGCATGTAAGTGCATTGTCCAGGTTTATAATTGCTGTGTCGGTGAGTCACTTAAGAGTCGGGTCGTCCCGAGTATCTGCATTGTGCCAGCTTTACCCGCTCAGGTCCCCACGGAGTTTCGGGGGACTGGGTCTTCTTCCGGGGCACTTCAGGTTGCATAGTCTGTGCTGTATAATGCCGCTGGCGGGGATGTCACTCTGAATCATGCGGCCTGATATCCTGCATATGTTCACGCTTCCCCGCTCATGTCCATCCCGGAGCTTTCACCTTTCTTCCTCGGTGCATGTAATGCTATTGTCCCGTTATAATCAATGCGTCTGTGCGGGGATGTCCCACTAAGATCCTGCAACCATATCTGCATGTGTCGCCTTCCCGCTCAGGTCCCCGGTAGTTCACCTTTTTTCCTCCCGGTGCATAACAGTGCATAGGTGTGACACCATTTAATTAAAAATCCCCGCGTCATCAGTCCGAATCATTTGGATAGTTTCCGATGGCCACCCCCCGCTTTTTGTCGCATGGAGCAGCGCTACTGTGTGCCACAAAAGGGGTGTTGAGATTCACACATCCCATCGCACCACTTCGTGTTTAATCCCTCTGCGCATGTTTTAGCCCTGAAAACGATGCATAGCGTCCAACAAAAAGTGAGCAGCGCATCCTTATTGTAAATGAGTTCGATCCTGTGTGAAAACAAGTTTGACCTACATATGGTGGTATTTACTAAGGGCCTATTTCGAGAGCGTTTTTTCCAGGGCTCGTGTACCCGAATATTTCCCGACTTGCGCCGATTTCCCTGTATTGCCCCGGGATTTTGACGCACTTTGCGATCTGGTTTGTGGTTGCCTATCGGCTTGCTGGCATGCCAGCGACGGACATCGGGTGGGGCTGTGCCGCTGTCGGAAAACCCGAACGGATTTTTAAAAAAAATAATTGGTCCGCACTGGCCATACCACTGCGCCACCACTATGAAAGACGAGCTACTCCGGGGCACCCCGGCGGACTTCGCGCAGCAGCACCATTGTTCGCAATCGGCGCTCAGCTTTGCATGCACACAGGAAATGTGGGGGCTTCGTGCCTCGGACGACAACCCGATGGATTCGGACAACAACGCAGAATTGGTCGGCAAGATCAAGCACTCATATGCACCGGGAAGAAGCGATTGAACCCGGCAGACCTCAGTGCAGAAGAGCGATGTTGATCGCAGGACTCCGGTGCACAACATTTAGTGAATCGCAGACCCAATTCCTCTTTCGGACAACCGCACCCGTAGGATGCGTACTGTGATCTCCGGGTAAGTAAATGTGCACCCGGGTGAAAAACGCATATATTGTTTTCTTCTTTATAATAATTATTATTTATATAACGCACACAGCATTCCCCCAACGCAGCACACAAAGCATGTACATCCTGATCCCAATGGGGCTCACTACTATCAACACCCCCGCTTACCTCCATTAGTTGAAGTGTGGGAGAACCAGGACCAGCACCGGAAAACCCACGCAAACACGGAGAGAACATACAAACTCTTTGCAAGATGTTGCCTGGGTGGGAATTGTGAAAAACCCAAGAACCCCAGCAACTGCAAGGCCGAAGTGTCTACCCACTTTTAAGCCACCATGCTTGCCCATCTGCTGCAAAATGAATAGATTTGTATGAATTTTCTTTACAAAAAATTGAATACTTCGTGTGACAATTTAAATTTCTGTGTGACAAAATAAACATTGTGTGAAACAAACATCGAATTTTGTGTGACAGAATATGTTTTTTGTGAACCAGTAAATGAACCCCATACACACAAATTAGAATAACTCCTTTATGTATATCGCGCACACAGATTACGCCAGCGCTACAGAGAATTAGCCAAATTGTCCCCCTGTCCCCAATGGGCTCAACAATCTAATCAACCTGCCAGTAATTGTTTTGGAGTGTGGGAGGCAGCCGGGGACCCAGAGAAACCCTACCAACATGGGATAGAACATACCACTCTTTGCCAAATGCTTTGACCCCTTGGATGGAATGAACCGGTCCCCACCTGCAAGCGAAGTTCTAAAAAAAACCATGCCCCCCAAGCGTGCCTATAGGTCACAAAAATTATTCTTTTCTTCGAAATCATCGTTCTGCAGAAAATTGAACAATGATTTGTGTGATAAGAAAAAGGCCAAAACTTATACAAAATAGATTTTGTAATGACATCTGACAACTCTGTGCCCACAATATGAATTCTGGGATCACAAAATGGGATTTGTGCCATAGAACATATTTTGTGTCAATCTGGAACGTTGACCGGATTTCCCAATAATCCCAACACACGAGATTTTTATACACGTGAACAATTTCGGTATATAATGAGATAAACTACACTGCGACACGACCTCACAGCTGAGGAGAACTGCCCGGACGTGGCTCCCGGACTCCTCCACGATCCCTAGGATGATTCTGCAGGAAGCTTCTTCAGGATCCACAAGTCCCTTGTCCTGAGGAAGCTCAACTCAAAGACCTGTATCTCCTGAACTTTCACCGTCTTAACACAAACCGTCTGTTTTAATCAAATCCCTCTGGGTTTTGTTACATTACGTCCAACAGCAAAAAAAATATTTTAAGTGGTAAAGTCAAAACTCACATTAAAATGGGTTTATTTCTGTACACCTATTTGTCAGCGAACTGACTTGTTATCAATCAGAGGTCATCCCCAGATACAAACAAACGACGATCTGAACAACGCGCTAGAACCGTAGGCCCCAAAGAAGTTATTATCTTATCCTCTTCAATCCTATTTACCATCCTGTCATTATACTCCAGACTGCACTCCACTATTCTGCTGCTGGTGCAGTACGTGTACATCCATCCACATTAACTTGCTCCTGTACTGATTCCGAGTTAACAATCCTTGTTATTATACTCCAGAGCTCACTCACTATCTGCTGCGGTGCAGTCACTGTGTAACTACATGACATTACTTATCCTGTACTGATCCCCTGATTCAGTCCTGTGATCTTTGATTTTAACTAAAAGTAAAAAAACTAACAACACACCACGAAAAATATCACATATACAAATATATCAATATCTTTCACCCTGCCTTTCCGCCCATTCACACACTGCCTAGCAAAACATAACTACATACACACGAATAAATTCAACACCAACAATACCACCAACCCCCCACCCAACCGATTTATTAACATCCTAAACCCAACCAATAACAAAACAAGCCACACCACAAATAAACATAATGTGACATAAACTATACATTTAACCCCCCCCAACAACCCTCCAACCAAACCCCACCCACAACCCATTATATATATTAGATATATGATAATATATATGATTTTTTTTTTAAATTAGATAAAAGACATAATACACATACACTCAACTGCACTAAGATCCTCCCCGCCCCCTCCCCTTCCCCCCGAACACGTGCTAACGTCCAAGTTTTGCTGTAAGTAGTCCCGACCATGTCCAAGGTCAGTTCATAAATCCCACCCACCATCAACCCCCCTCTCCACACTACACGCTAATGTCCAAAAACCCACTATATACACTATATACAATATATATACAGTATTTACAACATAACATAAAGAAACAATACAGATCAATCTGACACATCAAAACACATAAAGCCCAGGTTCGGGCGCCTGCAGCCCTACATCAACTACACCTTCCCAAACACAAAACACAAAATCTCACTGTGCAGCATCAGCCCCACACCAGGACGGAAGATGACAGCCTACGAAGGACCACTAAAGAGAACCCCCTCCAAAGCGAGAGAGGCCCTCCCCGTTGCCCACCTCTCATACTCCAGAAGAGCGCACCTTCACCAGTCAACCCAGAATGTTCCTAAAAACTCATCTCACCGCCTACAACTTGTTCCTACATCCGATGCCCTGTTCACCTTGGGAGACCTTGCTGCGGATATGGTACTGCCCGCGCGCAATTTACAAATACACATCTCCTCCCCCGGATTTTTTTCCAACGTGCCCGGAGCTCTACCGGACCCGCCGGACCGCGCGACGCTTTTCCCAAGACCCAGAGTACATCCTGTATATATACCCAGAGCTCCTCCTATTTCCTGGCTGCTGGTGCATCCACTTGTGTTACAACATGACATTACTTTATCCTTACTGATCCTGAGTTACAACATCCTGTATTATACTGCCTAGATCTGCCACTCGATTCTGCGCTGGTGCAGTCACCTGTTTCATCATGACCATTACTTATTCCTGTCACTGATCCTCGATTTACAATCCTGTATTAATACTCCAGACTGCCACTCACTATTCTGCTGCGTGGTGCACGTTCACTGTCACGACAGACTTACTTATCCTGACTGATCCAGTTTACAATCTGTATCATACCCAGAGCTGCACTAACTATCGGCTCTGGTGTCAGTCATGTGTACATACATAAACATGTACTTATCCTCGTAACATCCTAGTTCATCCTTTACTTATCCCCAGAGGCTGCAACTCACTATTCTTCGGCTGCTGGTGGCTGTTCACTGTGTACATACATGACATTCTTCTTCCTGTACTGACTACATCCGCGTTACATCCTGTATTACTAACCCCGAGCTGCACTCACTACTGCTGCTGTGCAGTCCACTGTGTACGAATAGGACATTTACTTATCCTGTACTGATCCTGAGTGTACCGATCCTGTAGTTTATCAGATCGGCACTCACTATCTGCTGCTGGTGGCAGTCTCATGTGTACTACCTGAACATACTATCCTGTACTGATCACCTGAGTTACATCCCTGTATTATACCCCAGAGCTTGCACTACACTAGTTCTGTCTGCTGTGTGCGGTCACTGTGTGTACATACAACCTTACTTTATCCGGTAACTGATTCCTGAGTTTACCATCCTGTATATACCCCAGAAGCTGCACTCACTATTCTGCTGCTGGTGCAGTCCACTGTGTACTACATACATTACTTCTCTTCTCCTCCGTACGATCTGAGTTACAATCCGTTGTATATACTCCAGAGCTGCACTCATAATCTCGCTGCTGTGTGCAGTCACTGTGTACATACAGACATTACTTATCCTGGACTGACCTGAGTTTCAACACTCCTGAGATTACTCACTAGCTGCACTCCTATTCTTTACTAACTCGCAACATCACCTTTTATCACATCACTCCAACCAGTACTAAACTGGGAGAACATCTGGATTGGGGAGATCTTTTCGCGCTGTCCACTGTCTTGTGAAGGTTTCCCCGTGCGGCTCTTGGTGTCGCACATGGTACCCACATACCTGCGTCCATCCTGTGCTCTGTTTCTTTGGCACCCCCTCGCAATACCACCGAGGTCAGGAGCTGCAGCAACATCCCGCGTATTACGCATCTGCATGTGACGCGGGGCCCCCTTGCATCTGCATGAAACCCTCAATTATCTGTCATGTAAACTGAATATACTGGATGAATATACACTATCACTTCTGACCCTGTATATGACAACTGGCAATGCACAGAGATAGACGTATTCATTAAACCCCTAGTTGTCCCATTTCATTACAGTGGCCGAGCTTGTCATTCACCAGTCAATTTGGTCCTCTCGCTCTGCGGGGGCCTCATGGGTTCAGTATTACAGTGGTGTTCTGGTGGCGCTGTGAACTATTGCTTGGTGTCACATTTATTATGGGGGACACTCGGATATCTGGAGACCGTTTATTGGTTATTGGCAATAATGAGAAATGTTACTGATACTAGGTTTCCTTTCCGGAGACAATTATAACAAATTATAATCTAGTTACTGAGGACAACCAGTTATCTGGACATAGAGTATTCTGGACACCAGGTTATCTGGACACCTAGTGATGAGGGACAACCAGTTAAATCTGGACACCAGTTCTCTGGACAGCCGCTTATCTGGACCCAGTTTATCCTGGACATCTAGTTGATGAGGACACCATGTTATTGGCACACCAGTTATCTTGTGAACTATGTATGCGGCACAACCGTATCTGGACCCAGTTATTGAGACACAGTTTATCTGGACACCAGTTTATCTGGACACTAGTTAGAGGCACCCAGTTAGCTTGGACAAGACGTTATCTGGACACTAGTGATGAGGACACCAGTTATCTGGACACATCTGAGCTTAGAGGACCTTTTCGGGGACACTGAGACACATTTTGCATTATGAGACCAGTTATCGGACTAGTATGAACACCTTATGAGCAACTTTATCTGACCCAGTATCTGACGTTATGAGACAACCATTATCTGAACACCAGTTTATGAGGAAAAGCCAGTTAGCTGGACACTAGAGGACTATTTCATGGAACTATTATGAGGACACCAGTTATCATGAGACACCATTATCTGGGAACACGTTAATGAAGGACAACATACTGACACTGGTTCTGAGTACACTTTTGATGAGGACACCAGTTATCACATGTCTCTGGACACTGAGTTATGAGGACACCATGTTATAACAGTTATCCTGGACCACTAGTTATGAGGACACTAGTTTTATCGGACACAGATCTACACTAGTTATGGGACCACTAGTTTTAAATCTGGACACCACTTTATCTTGACCACATTTGTTATGAGGAACCAGTTTATTGGACATGGGACCCCATGTTATCTGGACCTAGTTATCCTGGACACTCAGTTTATGAGGACACCAGTTATTGGACAACCAGTTGTATGCTAGAACTCAGCCGTTATGAGGACAATCCAGTTTTACTGGACCACAGTTATGAGACTACAGTTATGTGACACCAGTTTATGACACTATTAGGACACCAGTTATCCGGACACTAGTTATGAGGACAACATTATGTGACACCAGTTTATCTGAGGAACACAACCAGTTTATCTGGAGACACCATTTTTGGGTACCATTTATTGACAACCAGTTATCTGACACCTTTAGTTATGTAGGACACACCAGTTTCTACTGGACCTATTATATAGATACACTGCTAGTTATGAGGACCCCAGTTGAACTAGTTGAGACACCAGTTATGAGTGACACTAGTTTATGAGGACACCAGTATGCCTAGTTATTAGGAACACTAGTTTGAGGACACATTCGGACATATTATGAGACACCAGTTAATCTGACACCAGATTAGACCATTAACTGACATAGTTATGCCCATTATCGAAATTGGAACACTAGTTATCTGGACAACGTTAACAACGTAGCCTAGTGAGGACACCATTTGACACTATTTGGAGAAGTTCTGACCACAATTCTGACAGTTTCTGGACAACTAGTTTTTGGACACTGTATGGACACTAGTTATGAGGACCCAGTTATCGAGACACTATTATGAGGACACAGTTATACGGACACTAAGTTATGAAAGTGACACTTTATTGGACACTAGTTATGCTGGACCTATTGTTATGAAGGACACGTTTCAGAATTTTATCTGGACACTAGTTATGAGGAAACACCAGTTAATCTGGACCTTATCTCACTAGTTGAGGACACCAGTTATCGAGGACACAAGTTGTATAGGACAAGTTCCGGACACCTTTATCTGACACCAGTTTATGATAGTATGGACATAGTTCGACACTAAGTTTAACTACTGACACTCAGTATGGAGGACACCAGTTATAACAGTTGGACACTAGTTATGAGGACACCAGTTTGAATCGGACACTAGTTTATGAAGGACCACACCAGATTAATCTGGAACAAAGTTATCTGACACTAGTTATCTGGACATTAGTTATCTGGACACTAGTTTATCTGGACACTAGTTATGAGGACACCAGTTATCTGGACACTAGTTATGAGGACACTAGTTTATCTGGACACTAGTTATCTGGACACCAGTTAATCTGGACACTAGTTTATCTGGACACTAGTTATCTGGACACTAGTTATGAGGACACTATTTTATCTGGACACTAGTTTATCTGGGACACTATTTATGAGTACCACCATTTTATCTTGGGGACACGAGTTAATCTGGAACCACTCGTTTAATGAGGAACTAAGTTTATGAGACAAACAAGTTAATCCAGACACCAGTTAACCCTGGACAACCCGTTTATCTGGACAACCATTTATCTGGTGACACTCGTTATGAGGACACTATTATCAGGACACAAGTGTTTATCAGAGACACAAGTTCCTGGACACCATTTATGAGACACTAGTTTAGGAGGACACTAGTTTATAGGACACTATTTTTATGAGGAACAACCAGTTTATGAGGACACTAGTTATGAGGACACCAGTTATCTGGAAACAAGTTATGAGGACACAAATTATCCGGGCACTAGCTATCTGTCCAATACTTATCCGGGAAAAAGTTGGACACAACTTAGATGCACACTAGTTATCTGGACATATGTGATCCAGACACAGGTTTTTAATTGGAAAACCAGGTCCCTTGACAATGGGTAATGGGGCTGGTCACCCTACCTGTCGAACCCCGTGAATGTAAACTCTACAGTATGTCCACATTCTATGAGTCCCCTACCTCTACCTTCTCCTATCACAACGGCCATGGAAGTGCCAGGGAAAGGGAATTTTTTTTTTTTTTTTTGAAATTATTGGAAATCCCCATATTTTTCCTATCGGGGGGCCCGTATACCTCCACTCCAAGAACGTAAAGCTTCACTTGTATCATTCACTGTGAGGGCAACCAGCCCAACCCCCCCTCCACTCCCCACCCGTGTAGTGTTAGGGCCCAGTTTCGTGCGCCTTCTTTTCTCACTTTCCCCCTGGTTGGGCACACTCCCATGGATTGTGGGAGAATATCTGAAGCGCCCAAACATAAGTTTACTGGAGGAAGGGGAATTCCCGGCGGGGTTTTGGCTAGCAAAGTAACCTCCAGCTGCATTTATTACATCAAGGCCTATTTAAACATACCATACCACACACCCACCTTACAGCACAAACATATAACATGAATAATAGGGGGCAAGGGAATAAATGTGTTGAAACAAGGGGGGGGGGGGGGGTGGGTAAAGTTTCCAAGAAGGGATAATTAGTCATTGGTATATATGGGGTCTACTTATAAAATCCTGGGTGGTGAGGCTTAGATGGTAATGGGCGTGGGGGTGGACACGATTAGTAGGTTGCGAGAACAAAGAAAATTTTCCCTTTAGCATGATTGTCAGTATTATCTTATTATATTTCTTGTACCTCTTTTTTCATTGAGTATCGTATTAAGCTATTTTACCTTGTTCGCATCTTTTCCAGTATTAATCCTTCTTTTTATATTCTTTTTTCTTTATTTTTCTCTTCCTTGGGTGGGTCTTTTTCCCTGCGGTTTTGGTTGGTGCTTATGCTTGTTTGGATTTTGGACCGTCTTAGTATTATGTTGTATTCCCTGTGCACTTATGATTTTTTTTGTTGTCCTTCTTGATCGGGGTTATCCGTGATTTACTCATAGCTTTGTTACCGGGCTATTCAGATCTTGGCCGTTGGCCTTTTTCCTTTCTGTCTCTTCTTCTGTTCTCTTTCCTTTACCTGCTTCTGTTTGATGCCCGGGGCTCTTCTTCTTTCTGGTATCTCATGGTATGAGGGGCGGGTTCAGCTTAGGTTTCCCCGGGTGTCTTTGGGCGGTTTTTTGTTTCATCTTCGTTCTTCTTCCGTTTTTATCATTCCACCTTTCCCTCTTGTGGGTGAATTGGCCTCTTTGTCTTCCTGTTTCTGTCTTCTTGTATTGTGCCATGTGTTTGGAGGCATTGACATTTGGTGTTCGTGTTTGGTTTTAGTTTCCTTTGATGTTCTGAGAGACGATATTTATTACCTCGGGTTCTCTTCCCGTTCCGGTGGGGGGGTGCATTTCCTTGTGTCCCGGCTTTGGGCTTATAGGGTTGCCGTTACTTCGGTCTAATGTTCTTATCTCGGTGAGTTCTTAGTTCCAATCCTTAATTGTGGGCTTGTTGTTTTGCGGTTTTGTGAGTGCTTGTGCTGGGGTAGCATTTGCACTGTGGGAGTTGATCCCCGGTCTTGGGGCGTGTAGTTTTAGGCGGTGTTGGGGTGTGCTTCTGCTTTTATCGTGAGTTGAGTGTTGTGTTCTTTGTGTTGTGTGCGCCAGCACCTTCTTGAGTCTTTCGGGTGGGATTGTAATTGATGCTTGCTTGGCCCATGAGTTCCCTGGAAGTTTGCTGTAGGCATTGATTGATATGTCGTCGTTAGTGGGTAAGCTGGTTGACGTATGGGGTGTTTCAATCTTTTTCGCATGTTCACTCTACTTCAATTCGTCGTTCGGTTGATGCAATATTGTTCGCCTCGTCCTGCTTTCTCACTGTTCCCTTACTTTGTTGGCATTTGGGACTTTGTAAGTTGTGTGCGCATTTTTACGTAGAGTAGTTTATAATCTTTTACCTTATAGTTGTGGCAAAGTAATATAGTCAGTTCTACATCGAATTCTTTTACATAGGAATGGTTCAAAGTGGTTATAGTAGGTTATATCTTTGTACATAGGGGGCAGTATTATTAACGTAAGGGGATGTTATAGTTTCTTACTGGTATAATTAACCGATAGGAGCCGTATAAAGTAGTTCTATTCTTGTCCATCAGGGGGCAGGTAGTATAGTATTTTATCTCCTGACATAGGGGCGCAGTGAATTAATAGTGTTATATTCTCTGTACATAGGGGGCATTTATAGTAGTTATTTTTGTTCACATCGGGGGGCTAGTGTTTATAGTGTTATTAATGTCCAAGGGGCGTTTAGTTATAGTTTGTTACCAGTAATAGGGAGCATTTTAATAGAGTTATTCTTTATAGACATTGTATCAGTTATCGAGGAGGCAGTATATAGTAGTTTATTCTTGTACATAGGGGGCAGTTATAGTAGTATATTCTTGTAATCAGGGGGCAGTATTATTGTACGTTTATTCCTGTAAATAGGGGCAGTATTAAGTAGTTATAGCTCGTACATAGAGAGGCAAAGTATTAATCGATATTATTCTTCGTACGTAGGGGCAGTTATAGTAGTTATTATTCTGTACATAGGGGTGCAGTATATAGTGTATATTGTACATAGGGGATAGTTTATATTCCTTGTGCATAGGGGCAGTATTTATAGTAGAGTTATTCCTGTAATAGGGGGCAGTATTTAGTAGTTTATATTCTGTACATAGGTGGGCAGTTATTTATAGTAGTGTATTTCTTGTACTAGGGGCTAGTATATTAGTTTATTTCGTACATTAGGGTGCAGTATTAGTAAGTTTTTTATTCTTGTACATAGGGGCAGTATTATAGTAGTTATCGATCCTTGTAACATAGGGGCAGTATTATAGTAGTTATATTCTGTACATAGGGTGGCATATTATAGTAGTTATATTTCTGTACATAGGGGGCAGTATTATAGTAGTTATATTCTTGTACATAGGGGCAGTATTATAGTAGTTAATATTTGTACATAGGGTAAGTAGTTATAGTAGTTTATATTCTTGTACATAGGGAGGGCAGTATTATAGTAGTTATATCTTGTACATAAGGGCAGTATTATAGTAGTTATATTCTGTACATAGGGGCAGTATGTGATTATATTGTAATAGGGGCATATTATCTGTTTATTCCTGTACATAGGGGGGCATATTTAGTAGTTTATATCTTGTACATAGGGGCAGTATTATAGTAGTTTATAATGTCTTGTACATAGGGGGCAGTATATAGTAGTTATTCTGTCCATATGGATGTCAGTAGTATAGTAGTATATTCTGTACATAGGGGGCAGTTATTATGTAGTTATATTCTTGTACATAGGGGGCAGTATTATAGTAGTTATATTCTTGTACATAGGGGCAGTATATAGTATATATTGAGTATATAGTAGTTTATTCCTGTACATAGGGCAAGTATTATAGTAAGTTTTATTCCTGTACATAGGGGCAGTATTATAGTTTATATTCCTGTACATAGGGGGCAGTATTAAAGTAGTTATATTTCTTGTACAGGGGTAGTAATTATAGTTTTATATCTGTACGTAGGGGGCAGTATCATAGTAGTTTATTCTGAACTTCAACTGGCTCCTCAGCTCTGATATCTGTAGCTTTTTGCTGAGGTTTGTTTCTGGAAACTTACCCCTTACAATGTTTCCTATTACTATTGTAATCCTAATTATCCATTTAGTGGCATCGCCAAATGTTCATTAAGGTCCAGTTTCTAATCTCCCTCGTCAGTAAAAAACCTTTCAAATAATTGACTTTTTCACAAATGTTCCTGTAGCAGCAATCTCTTTACAGTGGACAAACGGTGAGGGTTCTCTATTTCTGACCAAAACTTTCTCATCATTTTGACTGTATTGTGGCTAGTATTTGTTTGTAAAATGTTGGTAATTGTCAATTTCCTGCAGTGCCCCAAAAGGAGAATGAAATCTTTACACCTTCTCCATCATGTCCATAGGTCCTCTCACTCTTGGCTCTTCAATTTATCTACATCTGCATCTTGGACCCTACTATATGGTTAGCCCTTAGATTCTGGTAACTGTATGCTGCTTTCTCAAGTGCAATGGTGGCAATGTCCGCCCACTGCTGTTTTTTCCCCGCAAGGTTGCGCCTAATATCCTTGCATTTGTCGCTGAATGCACAGCGATAGCTTGTATATAACCCTAGTTGTCCCATTTATGTACGGTCAGAGCTTGTCATTCACACATCAGGTTGTCCCTGCTCTGGGGGCGCTATGGGTGTCAGTATACACGTGGTGTTCTGGGGCGCTGTGACTTTGCTGTTGTCCACATTTATTATGGGGGACACCAGGATATCTGAGACCGGTTTATGGTTATTGGTAATATGAAGAATGGTTATCTGAATACTAGGTTTCTGGAGACAAATTATACAAATTATAATCTAGTTATGAGGACACCAGTTATCTGGACACTAGTTATCTGGACACCAGTTATCTGGACACCAGTTATGAGGACACCAGTTATCTGGACACCGTTGCTGGACCCCGCTTATCTGGACACCAGTTATTGGACACGGATGATGAGGACACCCGTTATATGGACCACCAGTTATCTGGAAACTATTGATCGACGAGGACAGTTGACACAGTTATCTGCGACACAGTTATCTAGGCCTGTTAGAGCCACCAGTTTATGTGACACAAGTTAATCTGGACATATATGAGGACACCAGTTATAGCTGGACACCAGTTACTGCTGGACACCGTTAGGAGCCGTTTACGGGAACTATTAGTGATGAACCATGTTATATGAGGACACCAGTTATGAGGGACACCAGTTATTCTGGACACTAGTTATGAGGACACCAGTTATCTGGGAACAGAGAAACCATATTTCATCTGATGACACCAGTTATGAGACACGTTATCTGGACACCAGTTATGAGACACCAGGTTTTATAGGGGGGGGGGGGTGGAACCAGTTTGGACACTAGTTATGAGGACACCAGTTATGAGGACACTAGTTATGAGGACACCAGTTATCTGGACACTAGTTATGAGGACACTAGTTATGAGGACACCAGTTATGAGGACATTTATAGGACCAGTTATATTGACACTAGTTATGAGTGACACTAGTTTGCAGACACCAGTTTATGCTACACTAGTTTTTTGACACAGTTATGAGGACACCAGTTATGCAGACCAGTACTACCCACAGTTATGAAGACGTGAATTCACTAGTTATGAGGACACCGTTATCTGGACACCGTTATTGGACCTAGTTAGGGACACCACGTTTATCTGGACACCAGTTTATCTGGACACCTAGTTATGAGTACCCCAGTTTATCTGGACACCAGTTTGAGGACACCATTGTTTCTGGGACCGATTATTGGACAACCAGTTAGAAGGACACCAGTTATTCTCGGACAACAGTTATGAGGAACCACCGTTATTGAGGACACCAGGTTTGTGGACAACTAGTGTACTACCAGATGGACAACCAGTTACTAGGAACACTATTATGCGTACGGACACTAGTTATGGGCACTTATAGTACCAGTTATCTGGAACTAACCAGTTATTCTGGGACACGTTATGATCCAGTTACTGACGACTGGACACTAGTTATATGGACAACCAGTTTGGACATTTATGTATCTGTGACATTTGAGGAACTAGTATGAGGACACTAGTTATGAGGACACTAGTTATGAGGACACTAGTTATGAGGACACCAGTTATGAGGACACTAGTTATGAGGACACCAGTTAGAGCTTGACACTAATTAGGGACCAACAGTTTATCTGGACACTTTAGACCTTATGACATACGGAACACTAGTTTTGAACTAGTTTAGGACAACCAGTTATCTGGACACTAGTATGAGGACACCAGTTTCTGGACACTAGTTAGGGACACCAGTTTCTGGACACTGTTATTGGGTACCCTATTAATCTGGACACAGTTATCTGGCTGGACACTAGTTATCTGCGACACTAGTTATAGGCACCAGTTTCTGGACATAGTTATGAGGACACACTGACACAGTTATGGACACTAAGTATATCGGACACATGTATCTGGACACAAGTTATCTGGAACCTAGTTACTGCAGGACATTAGTTTATCTAGGACACTAGTTATCTGGACACTAGTTATGAGGACACCAGTTATCTGGACATTCTACACTATTGACACTAGTTATGAGGAACAAGGATCAGACAGTTACTGGAACCTTTACTCAGTTATCTGACACCAGTTATCGAGGACACTAGTTCAGCCAGTTATCTGGACACCTGTCTATGGACACCATAGTTATGGAGGACACGTTTAGACAGTTATGAGACCACTAGTTATGTAGGACACACAGTTTATGAGGAACACCTACGTTATGGGCGGAACCATATATCTGGACAATAATTATGGGGACACTAATGATCGGAGCACATAGCTTATCGCACAAGTGAACTATCCTGAAGTTGACACAATTACGGACAACACTATTTATCTGGACATTATGTTATCAGACACAGTTATAGGAACAGTATCAGGGACAATGTTACGGCTAGACCCGTTTCCACCTAAGAGCCCGTAGCAGGACTATTAGACCGTGGGAATCTAGAAACCAGCTGGAGGAAAAATGATAGAACCATACGGACTATGTAATATTTCCGGAAAGTTACACACTTAATCCCCCTATGGAGTCTGAGACTCTATCACAAGTTGACGTCATTGGCAATGTATGGGGTCAGCTACCGTACGAACCTTAAATTACGATGTACTCTAGAGTAGACCTCTCCTCTACACGCCGGACGAGGGAATTTTTTTTTTTGTATTTGTATTTTGGAAAATCCCCATTGTTCCATAGCGGGCCGTATACTCCAGAACTGTAAGCTTCTTGTATCAGTCACTGCGAGGCACCAGCACCCCCTCACCCCACCCGCTTAGCAAAGTTTAGTGAGAATTCTTTTAATCCCCTGGTGGCAAATACCATGGATTGTGGGAGAAGATCTGCAGCTCCAAAACATAAGTTACTGAGGAAGGGAAGTCAGGGGTTTTGGCAGCAAAGTAACTCCAGCTGTCATTATTACAGGCCTATTACCACATTACAGCACAAACATATACAGGAAGAGAGGGGGCAAGGGATAAAGGGGGTTAATACAAATGCCAAAATATATATATAGTATCTATACGATATAATATGGACACATACTATCCAAACAAATAATATTTCCTTTACATGGGGGGCAGTATTATAGTAGTTATATCTTGTACATAGGGGCAGTCTAGAGTATATAGTGTGAATATCCTCTGTACATAGGGGGCAGTTTATAGTAGTTAATTCTTGTACATTAGGGGGCAGTATTATAGTAGTTTATATTCCTGTACATAGGGGGCAGTATTATAGTGTTATATTTCTGTTACATAGGGGGCAGTCAATAGTAGTTAATTCTGTAATAGGGGGGCAGTATATAGTAGTTTTATTCTGTGTCATAGGGGGCAGTATTTATAGTAGTTTATTCCTGTACATAGGGGGCAGTATTATAGTAGTATATTCTTGTACATAGGGGGCAGTATTATCGTAGTTATATCTTGTACATAGGGGGCAGTAATAGTAGTTATATTCTTGTACAAGGGGCAGTGTTTATAGTAGTTATATCTTGTACATGGGGGGCATATATATAGTATATCCTGTACATAGGGGCAGGTATAATAGTAGTTCTATTCTTGTTCCATCAGGGTGGCAGTTAGTATATAGTACGTTTATATTCTTCTGTACATAGGGGGCGCAGTTTATAGAGTTATATTCTTGTACATAGGGGCAGTTTATAGTTATATATTGTACATCGGGGGCAGGTATTATAGTAGTTATATTTTGTCATAGGGGCAGTATTATAGTAGTTATATTCCTGTAACATAGGGAGCAGTATAATAGTAGTTAATTCTTTACATAGGGGGCAGATATAGTAGTTTATTCCTGTACATGGGGCAGTATTATAGTAGTTTATGCTGTACATAGGGGGCAGGTTATAGTAGGTATATTCTTGTACATAGGGGGCAGTATTATTGTAGTTATATTCTTGTAAATAGGGGGCAGTATTAAGTAGTTATATCTTGTACATAGGTGGCAAGTATTATGTAGTTGATTCTTGTACATAGGGGGAGTATATAGTAGTTATATTTGTACATAGGGGGCAGTAGTTATAGTGTTATATCTTGTACATAGGGGCAGTATATAGTAGTTATATTCTTGGACATAAGGGGCAGTATTATAGTAGTTATATTCTGTACATAGGGGCGCAGTATTATAGTGTTATTATTACGTGTACATAAGGGGCGGGCAGTATTATAGTAGTTTATCTTGTATGGGGGCCATCTATGTTAGTTTATTCCGTACATAGGGGGCTAGTATAGTATTATAGTAGTTATATTCCTGTACATAGGGGCAGTATTATAGTAGTTATATTCTTGTACATAGGGGCAGTATTATAGTATTATATTCTTGTACATAGGGGGGCAGTATTATAGTAGTTATATTTCTTGTCATAGGGACGCAGTATATAGTAGTTTATTCTTGTACATAGGGGCAGTATTATAGTAGTTATATTCTGTACATAGGGGGCATGTTTATAGTAGTTATATTTCTGTACATGGGGCAGTATTTAGTAGTTATATGCTTGTACCATAGGGGGCAGTATTATAGTAGTTATATTCTGTACATAGGGGCAGTATTATAGTAGTTATATTCTTGTAATAGGGGCCAGTATTATAGTAGTTATTCTGTACATAGGGGCAGATATTATAGTAGTTATATCTTGTACATAGGGGGCAGTATTATAGTAGTATATATCGTGTACATAGGGGCAAGATTATAGTAGTTATTTCTGTAATAGGGGGCAGTATTATAGTAGTTATATTTTGTTACTAGGGGCAGTATTATGTGTATATTCTTGTACATGGGGCTAGTACATAGTAGTATATTCTGTACCTAGGGGGAAGTTATTATAGTAGTTATATTCTTGTACATAGGGGGCAGTATTATAGTAGTTATATTCCTGTACATAGAGGGCAGTATTATAGTAGTTATATTCCTGTACATAGGGGGCAGTATTATAGTAGTTATATTCCTGTACATAGGGGGCAGTATTATAGTAGTTATATTCTTGTACATAGGGGGTAGTATTATAGTAGTTATATTCCTGTACGTAGGGGGCAGTATCATAGTAGTTTATTCTGAACTTCAATGGCTCCTCAGCTGCTGATATATGTAGCTATTTCTTGAGGGTTTTCTGTGACTTCCCCCTTACATATGTTTCCTATTACTATTGTAATCCTAATTATTCATTTATTGGCTGCAGCCAAATGTTCATTAAAGTCCTGTTTCTAATCTCCCTCGTCCAGTAAAAAAACCTTTCAGATAATTGACTTTTTTACAAATTTCCCGTAGCAGCAATCTCTTTACAGTGACAAACGGTGAGAGGTTCTCTATTTCTGACCAAAACTTTCTCATCATTTTGACTGTATTGTTGGCAATTATTTGTTTGTAAAACTGTTGGTAATTGTTCAATTTCTCTGCAGTGCCCCAAAAGGAGAAATGAAATATTACACCTTCTCCATCCATGTCATAGGTCCTCCAGCTCTTGGATCTTCAATTTATACATCTGCATCTTGACACTTACTATATGGTAGCCCTTAGATTCTGTACTGTAGCTTCTCCAAGTGCAATGGTGGCATGTCCGCACACTGCTGTGTTCCCCGAAAGTGCGCCTAATATCCTGCATGTGTCGCTTCCCCGCTCAGGTCCCCGGAGTTCACCTACTTCTTCCTGGTGCATATAAGTGCTTGGCTTGCGACACAATTTGAAAGGTAAATCCTGCACTCAGTCCGAATCTGTCGGATCGTCCGACAGCTCGCCCCCAATTTCAGTCGCATGAAAGCCAGCGTGGCCGCGCCACAATCCGGTCGCTTGCGACACAATCCCAGCGCAAACCCTGTTAAATACCTGTCATAGCGGTTCAAATCCCCAAAATGTCGGAAAATCCAAAAAAAGTGCAACCACGGACCCTTAGTAAATAAGCCCCATTGGGGCTCATTTACTAAGGGTCCGAACACCACGATTCGGTCCTGTTTTCACGAATGTTTCCGATTTGCGGTTGCGGCTTGCATTCGCCGAAAATCGGGGGCGTGGCCGCCAGAAAACCTGACAGATTCGGAAAAAACGGTGTATTTAAAAAAGAATTTGAGTCGCAAAACACGCACTCACATGCACCGGGAAGAAGAAGGTGAACTCCGGCGGACCTCAGCGCAGCAGCGACACCTGCAGGAAATTGCACGCACGACCTTATTGAATCCCGGCAGACGCGAATTCACATCCGACAACGCGCCGCAGGAGCGCGAATGGAACAGGTAAGTAAATGTGCCCCAAAGTATAACTTTTAATCAGAGCAGAGAAGAAGAACCATGCAGCAGATCCAGAGATAACAGCACAGCAGTGTTAGGACACTCTCCAATGCACTTGGAGGATCTACAATCCTGGAATATAAATCCATATTTCACAGTTCTGCTGCTACTAACAACTTAAACAAAGAAATTATTACAAAACTCTTGAAGAACAATACCAAACACTGTCTACAGAGAAAACAGAGCAAAGCAGTATAAGGACATGTCTCCAGTGCACCTGAAGAAGATACAATCCTGGAAAACGAATTCTTATATCACAGTCCTGCTGCTACTAACGACAAACACAGCGGTATTATTTCACCCCCCCGAGGGACAATACCTGGCTGCTGTTTGTACCCATTATATCCCCTTGTCACGCACCTGAGTGGAGGACATGGGTATTAGGCGCCCTGCTAAATTAGGCTCTATGTACATTTATAACATTGCCTTCAGCTTGGATGGCAGAGATGGGAGCGGGTACAAAAATGTTAGCAATGTTTAGCAAGATTAACCTCTTTGTAAAAGTTGGATTTCTACAGAAGAATTCATAGTTATATGGTAACAGCAAGAATCAACCTGTTTGTAACAATGTGTCATTCTCCTTCCAAACACCATAAATTTGTCTCATAGTCTTCAACGCATCACCCAAACATGGATCCCTCCGAAATAACCACATAAGGTCATCAAATACAAATAACCTTAGTTACCCACTACTCATAGAAGTGAGTGCAGCTCTGGGGTATAATACAGGATGTAACTCAGGAGCAGTACAGGATAAGTAATGTCATGTATATACACAGTGACTGCACCAGCAGCAGAATAGTGAGTGCAGCTCTGGGGTATAATACAGGATGTAACTCAGGATCAGTACAGGATAAGTAATGTCATGTATGTACACAGTGACTGCACCAGCAGCAGAATAGTGAGTGCAGCTCTGGACTATAATACAGGATGTAACTCAGGATCAGTACAGGATAAGTAATGTCATGTATGTACACAGTGACTGCACCAGCAGCAGAATAGTGAGTGCAGCTCTGCAGTATAATACAGGATGTAACTCAGGGTCAGTACAGGATAAGTAATGTCATGTATGTACACAGTGACTGCACCAGCAG
>WNYA01002609.1:0-37498 GCA_019512145.1 Engystomops pustulosus | reverse complement strand
CACCTCTGAGCCTTTGCCATGGTTCCTGTTGTAGTGGAGCCACCTCTAAGCCTTTGCCATGGTTCTGTAGAAGCCGCCTGTAATTATTAGGGACATTAGTGAAGCTGAAATATGGATTATGCCACATTTTCCTTTGATCCATAAATCCAGATGCGGACTGATACCTGTGACCTTTAGCGAGGCCATAGCCTATTGTTGAACTGGGGAAAAGATGCAGGGAGGCTCCTCACCCCACCCCTTTAATATTATCAGGGGGTCTGGGTGAGCACTGCTGGGGCGCTGATTGTCCAGTTTCTTGAGTCTCACCACATGGGGTAACACTAATGTATCAGTCTCATAGATCCTCATATCTATTATCTTCTCTATCAGTGTCTTCAATCATCTGTTTTCCCATCAATGCACTGACCTGGGACACAATAACATTGGCAAAGAATAGGGGATTGCGTTAAAGTGAGCAAGGGATGTGTGACATGGGGTGCAGAGGGTAATGGATGCGCTCTGTCTATGGCGCCAACATTTTGCACGCTCTCTAGCGCTGACGTCTTGTGCTCGCTCCCTGTCTGGTGCCGTCGTCTTGCGCGCTCTCTGGCGGCTTCATCTTGTGCTCGCTCCCTGTCTGGTGCCGTCGTCTTGTGCTCGCTCCCTGTCTGGTGCCGTCGTCTTGTGCTCGCTCCCTGTCTGGCGTCCTCATCTTGTGCTCGCTCCCTGTCTGGCGGCGTCATCTTGTGCTCGCTCCCTGTCTGGCGGCGTCATCTTGTGCTCGCTCCCTGTCTGGCGGCGTCATCTTGTGCTCGCTCCCTGTCTGGTGCCGTCATCTTGTGCTCGCTCCCTGTCTGGCGTCGTCATCTTGTGCGCGCTCCCTGCCGGCTTCATCTTGTGCTCGCTCCCTGTCTGGTGCCGTCGTCTTGTGCTCTCTAAGCCCCAGCAGGATGAGGTATTCTCTCCCTCCTTCATGGAGGATATTTATCTTAGTTTTTTCTCTTCCTTTTATTTATGCTCCAATTATATCTTAAAAATCCCGATGTGGACATGATGCAATAGTCGCTAATTTTAGTGCAGCCGCTGTTAAGAAACAAGCCCAAAACCCCAAAGAAAATAAATTAGAAGCCCTGGAGGATGGAGTCCGCTCTCCGTGGGCCCGGCTGCGGGTGCTCAGGATCTGTCTTGCTATGGGGTCGGGTCTCTGTGGGCCAGGCTGCGGGTGCTCAGGATCTGTCTTGCTATGGAGTCCGCTCTCCGTGGGCCAGGCTGCGGGTGCTCAGGATCTGTCTTGCTATGGGGTCCGCTCTCCGTGGGCCAGGCTGCGGGTGCTCAGGATCTGTCTTGCTATGGAGTCCGCTCTCCGTGGGCCAGGCTGCGGGTGCTCAGGATCTGTCTTGCTATGGGGTCCGGTCTCCGTGGGCCAGGCTGTGGGTGCTCAGGATCTGTCTTGCTATGGAGTCCGCTCTCCGTGGGCCAGGCTGTGGGTGCTCAGGATCTGTCTTGCTATGGGGTCCGCTCTCCGTGGGCCCGGCTGCGGGTGCTCAGGATCTGTCTTGCTATGGAGTCCGCTCTCCGTGGGCCAGGCTGCGGGTGCTCAGGATCTGTCTTTCTATGAGGTCCGGTCTGAGGTCCTTGTACAATTTCTGTGGGATATTTTGGAGCTGTCTATGATGGGAAGGGTTGTTCTATCTATTATTATTGCTGTTCTTGTAGAGGAATGCAGCAGATTTCTGTCTGTTTGCTCAGACCTCGTCTGCACCATATTTATTGTCTATTTAGTCATTTTTGTCTAAATGTAGGGGGTGAGTGACCCTCCTTTTGCATAGGGAGCCGGGCTGCCGTGCTGCACATCCCTGCAGGAATAGGAGCTGCTGTATTCTCTGTGGTGCGCTGCACGGTGCCCATGAGTAATGAGTGGCAGCCATGGAGTAGATGCCGTGTTTGCGGCCACCTCGCAGCCCCCATATACAGACATGTGCATGGAGCCTGCCTTTTAGTACAGCTGCCCCTTTCTTGCCTTGTAGCTGTCCACCACTAGATGGCGCTCTGGTTGCATCAGCGCCACCCTCTTCCATAGATTGGTTACCGCTGTATGTGGTGACATTGCTGGACATTAGTCTATACCAATAAGTATGAAGAGCGCCAGGTGTCGGCACCATCTGAGGGCTCGTGATTTACATCTCTGCATACTAAGTCCCATAGAGATTTCTACTTTATCAGTGATGTTGACTATACTGAATGATAATTCTAGCATAACCCTTGTATCACCCGGACTCGGGTCACCATGTACAGGGACAATCCTCATCACTTTGCCTTTCTCTGACATTAGGGCCGATCCTTCCACAACGCAGGATTACAGCACGGATGTCCAGACCCAGCAGGACAGCGCGGCAGGATTTCACAGAACCTCTTTCTCCGTCCTCCCGGCCGTACGTTTAGGACTGAAGACCAGGTTTTCTGATGTTTCCAGGAAAGATGGGGAGTAAGAGTGAGCGTGTTGTGTGTTATGAAGCCACAGGGATATGTAATATCAGACAGGTGTAGATGTGGTGTAGATGCTGGGGAGTAGATGTGGTGTAGATGCCGTAGGTAGGAGAACTGAGGCTGCGCTCACGCCGTGCATTTATTGATGTGTTTTGCATTGAAGAACGCACCGTGTGACCGCACCCTAACATGGGATTCCCCTGATGACAATGGGGAGCACACCCGGGGGTCAGCCGCATCTTTGCACCAGTTGTCATTCCTGCCTCTTGCTGCCTGTGTGTCATGGGTATCTTCTATCTCCACGTTTGTCACAATTATTCTGCAGGGTTCAGACTTATGAAATCTCCTTCTGGAAATAAAGGGGAAGATTTATCAGAAGCCTCTGAGAGCAGAACTGTTCTAGTTGCTCATGACAACTAATCAGAGCTCAGTTTTCATTTTATAAACAGCCATAGGAAAATCAAAGCTGATCTCTGATTGGTTGCCATGGACAACTAGAACAGAGGCTTCTGATAAACCCTCCCCCATGTCTGATTGAATAACTTTTACTCTTTTTTTCTTTAGTGATTTGGTCACTAGATACCAATGCTGCCAGAATGTCACCAGCGAATGTCACAGGGGTTGGTGTCTTTCAGAGTAGCCGGACTATGAAGTGTGGTAAGTGTGGCGCTGAGTTGGACTAGGCCGTCTTATGCTGGATGATAAATCTGGCGCAGTATAAGAATCTCTGGTTGTACTTTGCACTAAGGTTGCACCAACACCAGAATTGTGTGTGCGATATGATACCCAGAGAAGTATCACGATACTCGATACAATATTTTCAAGAAAAGAAAAAATTTACCTGAATGTTTAGGGTGCGGTCACATGGGGCGTTTACATTGGGTGTAGAAACCCAATGCAAACGTCTGGGGGCGGGGTTAGGCCAAATCACATATGCTTTTCCATTGAAACACATGCGATAAGTTACAGTCAACCAGTACATTTAGTTTTCTATGATGGTTAATAAAATGTATACATGTATATGCCCCCACAATTAGTGCCCCTCTGTTATGCCCCCTTTTATAATGCACTCTCCTTTGTGTCCCATTTTGCCCCCTCATTTATCATTTAAAACCAAAAAAAAGTACTTGCCTTTCTGGTCCCTCCAGCGGTGGCTGTCCTCAGCCCTGCAGCAGGGGCGCCCAGCGCCAGCAACGTAATGGCAGTGCTTTCCATAGTAGCAGAGCAGGGGCGCTATTACTCCCTGCTCTGCCACCACTCGCCAGCTTCAGCTGCAGCCACACATGAGCCTTACTACTGCACAGCTCCTGCATTGTGCACTACCACTGGCTGCACTATCCCCGCGTGACCGCTCGCCAGCTTCAGCTGCAGCCACACATGAGCCTTACTACTGCACAGCTCCTGCATTGTGCACTACCACTGGCTCCACTATCCCCGCGTGACCGCTCGCCAGCTTCAGCTGCAGCCACACATGAGCCTTACTACTGCACAGCTCCTGCATTGTGCACTACCACTGGCTGCACTATCCCCGCGTGACCGCTCGCCAGCTTCAGCTGCAGCCACACATCTGCAGACTGATGGGAAGAGGGCCCCATCACTGCAGGATGAGATGTCCTGCAGACTGATGGGAAGAGGGCTCCATCACTGGAGGATGAGATGTCCTGCAGACAGATGGGGAGGAAGCTCCATCACAGGAGGATGAGATGTTCTGCAGATCTTCTCTTACTGTCAGTACTATCACAGAGAGTAATAGGAGGTGTGTGATAATAACGGCTCATGCACCTGCATGTCCATCACATCACCATGGTCAGAAGCTATTTATAGAAGCAAAGCAAGCAGAGATCTAGAAAACCACGAGGAATTGATACAGAATATATATTGGAAAATTGTATATTTTTCCCTTAAACAAACAATATCAATTCTTTGCTGAAATTGGACGACCCCTTTAAAACTAGGAGCGAAGTAAAAAATCCTCCTAACACGGGCATCTAATAGCAAGTATAAAATGCCCCCAATACCTCTGAGCAGAGGGTCTGCTACAATATCAACAGCCAAATACTGACACACTGTAACACACTATGGGGGGGAGGGAGGAGAGACAATGGGGGTCATTTACTAAGGGCCCGATTCATGTTTTTCCCGACATGTTACCCGAATATTTCCGATTTGCGCCGCATGCGACGGAAATCAGGGGGCATGGCCGAACGAAAACCCGACGGACTCGGAAAAACCACCGCATTTAAAAAAAAAAAATGTGTAGCGGAGCTTGCACTTACCTTCAACTCAGCCCAGCTCGGTGTATTCCAGTGCGTTCCGGGGAACCTGGTGGACGTTGGAAGAACTGCCTTAATAAATCCTGGCCGGACCCGAATCCAGCGCAGAGAACGCTGCAGAGGCGCTGGATCGCGAATGGACCGGGTTAGTAAATCTGCCACATTGACGTCACAGAGTAGGTCTCATCCGAAACATTGTAACAAACACCTTAGCAGTCAGATCTGCGCAGACAGATGGATAGTAGCATCACAACACTGGTCCGTGGCACTGGTCCGGCAGCCCGGCCTCCCACTAACAACCTGTGCTCAGAGGTGGTGCTGCTGTAATTCTGGATTATATAATATAACCAGGCGGAGGATGAGCCCCCTACATGAGACCCCCTGCCTCCAGAGTCACTCCCCTTCTCTGGACACCTATGCAGCAGTCCAGCGCGGCCAGATGAGGGCGCCATTTCCAGGTGTTTTGCAGCTTCTCTTCCTCAGGTGTGATCAGGGTCTTGCAGGAAGTGTCTCCCCGGCCCTGAACGGATCATGTTACATCCTGACGCCGTGCCGGGGGGGTTCATCCTCTTCCCCTGACAATGGAAAATCTACTGGATGCCATTACAGATCCATCATCCTGTTATCTAAGCCCTGGCTGGTGACTGTGTGCCCGGGTAGATGTTGGGTGTGTGGTTCAGGCTGGTGACTGTGTGCCCGGGTAGGTGTTGGGTGTGTGGTCCTGGCTGGTGACTGTGTGCCCGGGTAGATGTTGGGTGTCTGGTCCTGGCTGGTGACTGTGTGCCCGGGTAGATGTTGGGTGTGTGGTCCTGGCTGGTGACTGTGTGCCCGGGTAGGTGTTGGGTGTGTGGTCCTGGCTGGTGACCCTGTGCCCGGGTAGATGTTGGGTGTCTGGTCCTGTGAGATGCCTTCATATATATTGCACCAGGGATGTGACCTATGGAAAATTCCAAATGTATACAACAAACACAGAGCCAAACCAAGTGTGAACGCAGCCCAACAACCACCATCGCCTCTGAAACACGCGGGTGTATCCACACTTCCTCCAACTCCAGGAGTGAAAGTTCCCGGCTGTGAACGTCAGCAGAGAAGGAGTTAACGCAGCGTAGCCCTGAGCTGGTATAGGAGAGGACAGATAATGTATGTCAAGGAGACGGGGCAGCCATTGCCAGCGGGCAGGATCACGACCGTCTGCCCCTGGGGATTATTTGGGTTTCTCCTGCTATCAGTCTCCTGAGTCAGTCTTAGACAACGATATTCGTGAAGCTCATAACCCCCCCTGGTAATGTCAGGGTCCCACTTTATTCTCCAACCATTGTCTGTGAGGTAATTGGTGAGAAGTATCCAGGGGAGGGGGTGATACAGCATAGATCAATCCTGGGCATCCCTTCCTATAGTTACAGGAGGGCTTGGTGCTGACGTTGTGACTCTATCTATGGGAGCAAGGTCGCAGTCCGGTCAGTGACATCATCCCCTCATTAGATGATGTCACTGAGGCTGCCCTTTGCCCCGGCCTGGCACTGACCTGTCCCAGTGATGGGAATGAGGTGGGGTGTTGCTGGTTTAAGATCGCAGCTCTGGAGAAGGAGGCTGGAAAATCCGAGGCATCAAAAGAATGTTCTTTGTAAGTTGCTGGGGAAGATCCAGGCATGTGTGCGGCAGCTGCAGAAAAAGATGAAAAATTCAATATATGAGCAGGCGGCAGGGAGGGGGCAGTGGGTGCAGGGGGCAGGGTACCTGCAGAGCACCGGGTATTAGTGTCACCTTAATGTCTTCATGCCTATCTTCATCTCCTGGCAGATAATAGGCGGCTCTGACCTCCTGCTCCCGGCTCCTGCTCCTCAATGGGACTCGGCACTAAGAGCATTCCCTACGGATGGAGTGAGAGCCGGGTCACTAGGAGCCGTGACCTCTGACCCCACTCACTGCTGCAGGTCACTGAGGTGACAATGTGTTAAATGTGCAGTAAATGACCTGTGACTCAGGAGGGACATTTAATATCTAATGTCTCCACCCAACATGAAACACTCCCCTCCCCCAACCTCCATCCCGAAACTGCTAATGCACCTGCATCTTCCTCATCCACCTGCAATGCCTGCACCCCAAAATAAATAAGGGGAGAGGTCAATAATGCAAACAGTGGGGAGCCCATGTGCACAAACCCATGGAAGCAAATGAGTGCTAAATGTGCAAACAGCTAGAACAGAGACTAACAGTCATCCTCTACACTGACAGCAAGCAGAGATCTAGGGAACTGCTACAAGATCAGATACAAAGGGAGAGAATTACATCACACAGTCTCCTCTCACACTTAGGATGAAATGGCTGATAACAGAGAGTAATAGACGGTATATTTTCTCCCGTTAGATGATTGCTCTGCGCTCGCTGTACCCTGGATACTCCTGTTCTCATCCATAGGGGGCGCTGTGCCCGGTCTCTGGTAATTGGCCCCTCGCTCCTCTCTAATTATCGCCCTGTTGTTGTTGCTCTTGGCTTTCTCTCTCACTTCATCTCCCCATTAATTGCTTCCTACCCCCGGGGTCCCCCCCCCTTCCATCTGCCCCTTTGTGTCTGTGTGAATGGGGCCCACACTTGTCACTTGCTGGAATGTGTCTCTTCTGTGACTCCGGGCGCTGCCACCTCTTATGTTACACCCCGGCGGCCTTGTAAGAATGTGCAATGTATAAGGGTGTGGGGTCTGTGTGCAGCCCCCCCAAGAATTTATCACAGACCCCCAGTGCACTGTATAAGGAGCTGCGACTACTTCTACCAGCAACAGCTGATCCTGGGCCCCAGCGCCACCTGGAGTCAGGGAACACATGGGGGTCAGTGCCCGCTCCCCTGAGCCATGCCTGACACTCAGTGCTGGTGAATGTAATCTCAATGCTTGGGATGACTGACACACAGTAACAAAGCACCAGGACTTCTAGAAGTACATAATGAATGTTTCCAGTCACTGACAGCAAGCAGAGGGTGATTATATAGTGATGAGGCAGGCTGTACACACCTGGGCAGAGCAGTGTGGCCGGGGGAGGGCAGAGTCCTCACACTGCTGCGCTCTCTGCTGTCTCTCCTCCCTCTCGCTATGTGTACTGTGGGAGGGGAGTGCCAGACTCTCAGACCATGAAGCAAAGTGTCAGAGACAGACCCCACCGCTAACCGTCCGGAGCTCATCACCTGGACCAGCAGCAGCAGGTAAGTCACTGGCAGGGGCTACAGCTTGATGCTTGTGTGCTGTGATTGTCAGCTCTTGGGCACAGAATGCTGGAGGGGATAGGTAGTCAGTGAGTAGATGTTCTGTATATTTACACCTTGTGTCACCTGCTATCTGCTGCTTTATATGTGAGCAGAGAGGAACAATGCAGAATTCAAGGCTGTGTATCCGGCTCATTCAGGTATATAGTGTGTGTATATCATGTGTATATAGTGGTGTGTATATATATCATGTGTATATAGTGTGTGTATAGGTGGGTGTATATCATGTGTATATAGTGTGTGTATATCATGTGTATATAGTGTGTGTATATCATGTGTATATCATGTGTATATGTATATCATGTGTATATAGTGTATATATCGTGTGTATATAGTGTGTGTATATAGTGTGTGTATATCGTGTGGTGTGTAATGTAATGGTATATCATGATATATGCTGTATCGATGTGTGTGTATATCATGTGTATATAGTGTGTGCGATATATGATATAGTGGTTACTCAGTGTGTGTATATAGTGTGTGTAGTATCATGTGTATATCATGTGATATAGTGTGTGTATATCATGTGTATATCATGTGTATATCATGTATATAGTGTGTGTGTATATCATGGTATAAAGTGTGTGTGTATATCATGTGTATAGTGTGTGTGTGTGTGTGTATATCATGTGTATTATAGTGTGTGTGTTATATCATGTTGTATATCGTGTGTGTATATCATGTGTATATAGTGTGTGTATATCATGGTATATAGTGTGTTATATCATGTGTATATAGTGTGTATATATATGTGTATATCGTGTGTGTATATAGTGTGTGTATATCATGTGTATATAGTGTGTGTGTATATCATGTGTATATTTAGTGTGTATATATCAGTGTGTATATAGTGTGTGTATATAGTGTGTGTATATCGTGTGTGTGTATAATGTATATAGTGTGTATATAATCTATATAGTGTGTGTATATCATGTATATAGTGTGTGTATATCATGTATATATAGTGTGTGTATCATGTGTATATAGTGTGTGTATATCAGTTATATAGTGTGTGGATATCATGTGTATATAGTTGTGCGTATATAATGTATATAGTGTGTGTATCATGTGTATATAGGTGTGTGTATATCATGTGTATATAGTGTGTGTGTATCATGTGTATTATAGTGTGTGTATATCATGTGTATATCAGTGTGTGTATATCATGTATGATAGTGTGTGTGCTATATAATGTATATAGTTGTGTGTATATCATGTATATAGTGTGTGTATATAATGTATATAGTGGTGTATATATGTGTTATAGTGTGTGTGTATATCATGTGTATATAGTGTTGGTGTTATATCATGTGTATATAGTGTGTGTTATCATGGGTATATATAGTGTTGTGTGTTGTATCATGTGTATATAGTGTGTGTATATCGTGTGTATAGTGTGTGTATATCATGTGTATATCGTGTGTATAGTGTGTGTATATCATGTGTATATAGTGTGTGTGATGTATATATCATGTGTATAGATATATGTGTATATAGTGTGTGTATATCATGTGTATATAGTGTGTATATCATGGTATATAGTGGGTGTGTATCATGTATTATGTGTGTGTATATCATGTGTATATAGTGTGTGTATATCATGTGTATATAGTGGGTGTGTATATCATGGTATAAGGTGTGTATATCATGTGTACGTATAGTGTGGTATATCATGTATATAATGTGGGTGTATATCATGTGTATATAGTGTGTGTGTATATCATGTTATATGTGTGTTATATCAGTGTATATAGTTGTGTGTATCTATGTGTATATAGTGTGTGTATATCATGTGTATATAGTGTGTGTATATCATGTGGTATATAGTGTGCGTATATCATGTGTATATAGTGTGTGTGTATATCATGTGTATTTGTGTTATTATGTTTATATGTGATATAGGTATATCATGTGTATATATTGTGTGTATATATCATGTATATAGTGTGTGTGTATATCATGTATATAGTGTGTGTCGTATTATTGTTATGTATGTGTATAATGTGTATATAGTGTGGTTATATCATGTGTATATAGGAGTGTAGTATATCATGTGTATATATGTGTGTGTATATCGTGTGTGATGTGTGTATATTCATGTGTATATAGTGTTGTATACAGTGTATATGTGTGTATATCATGTATATAGTGTGTGTGTATATCATGTGTGATAGTGTGTGTATCATGTTATAAGTGTGTGTCTATCATGGTATATATTGTGTATATCATGTATATAGTGTGTGATATCATGATATAGTGTGTTGAACATGTGTAATAGTGTGATCATGTTATAGGATCCTGTTTATGGGTGGAACGGTGCAGGTCTGTTCAGAACATACATGACACTGTGGTGTGATACAGTACAGGGTGTAGAGCCGGCTCGTGTCAGAACATACATGACACTGTGGTGTGATACGGTACAGGGTGTAGAGCCGGCTCGGTTCAAACATAAAGACACTGTGTGTGATACAGTACAGGGTGTAGAGCCGGCTCGTGTTCAGAACATACATGACACTGTGGTGTGATACAGGACAGGGTGTAGAGCAGCTGTGTTCAGAACATCCATGACACTGTGGTGTAGGTCGGTACAGGGTGGTAGAGCGGCTCGTGTTTCAGAACATACATGACACTGTGGGGTGTGATACGTCAGGGGTGTAGAGCCGGCTCTGAGCTTCCGACACATACATGAACATGTGGTGATACGGTCAGGGTGTGACTCGCTCGTGTCCAGACATTACAGATCTGTTGGGTGTGATACGGTACAGGGTGTAAGCCGGTCGTGTCCAGAACATACATGATGCTGTGGTGTGATACGGTACAGGGTGTAGAGCCGGCTCGTGTTCCTTAAGGACGTGTCAGTCTCGGCTGCCTCTGTGCACTCGTGGGAGTTTGTTTGTCATTGCTGAGCCTTGCTGTGGACGTCATGCGCTGCTGTGTGTATGACCCCGTATCTCTGTGCCTGGGCTGTGACTACCCTGCAGGTGCCCCGTATGTTCACATTAGGATCGGCGCAGCCGTGCCCCCATGTTTTAGTCTGGTCCATGCGGCTCCTACTCTTCCTACCTATAGGGGGCGATATTACTGGGGATCTTCGTTGCTTCTGTCATTACCACTAGTGACGGTACCCTGGCGCCCCCCGGGTGAGGAGATAATATATTACCTGGATCATCAGGCTCCGTCTATGATGCTGCTGTCTGACCTCTGACCTCCCAGGTGTGACGACCTGCAGGGGCCACTTCCAGGCATAGGTGCAGGTTCCACAATCTCTGGAATTTTCCTAGCTGTCCGGGAACAGAGAGAAGAATTCTTGGGAAAAGTTAATCTTGCAGTAATGCAGATGCAGAATTAGCGGCTAATACAGTTCTCCTGATGGGAGGTCGCGGAGTCACCGATGTGACCACCATGTCGCACTCATAAAGACCCCATTGTTGTGGGTGACGTCAGCCGGACATGGTAACAATCGCTCATTATACATGATAAAACAATAGCGGGTGCCACGGGGAGTTCTGGAGTAATCCAGGTATCTCAGCCCCCTGCCGGATGGCCTTCGGTTGCGCTTATACGAGGTTAAAGATGGTGGGACTCCCCGCCATGCGCGCCCATTAAACTGCACCAGGACATCAAAAGGCGACGTTCTCTTTGAAAACTAATATTGAGATTTCTTCAAAAGAAGAAAAAGTCTCTCCATCTGCCCCTATTATCTGGAGTGCGCTAATGTTACAGGATCCCAAATGTAGAAGGCGCATCCCCCTCCCCCCACGGCTCCAGGTCACCTACAGCCTCCCCATCTAATCATACAACCTTTTTTGTTGGGGGGGATACATACTAGCTCCGGAATGCAGCCTGCAGTGTAAAAGTAATGAGGGTCCCACCCTGGCTACATCAATGATACAAAGATTTCCTTGGAAGTTGTATGGGATTATTTGACAGCTCCTCCCCTGCGTGGAGGTCATGTGCTATGGACTAGGGGGGAGAGTGGATTTAGGACGTGTTAGGGTGCAGCGACAAAGCGGTCAGCGCCGGATAACAATTTGTAGCCAGAAAGCGACACATTCTGAGGATTGTCTGGAACCGCAACCAGAGCTTTCGTCCGTGAAAAGTTCAAAATGTTACTGGATATCCATTATTCTCCAATACTCGGCTACAATCACCACGTTGTTTTCTTGCAGAGCGCCCCTTTAAGATGAGAGTCTTGTGCAGTCACCATGTTTTCTTGCAGACCGCCCGTTAAGAGAGCGTCGTGCAGTCATCATGTTGTTTCCTGCAGGAGCGCACCTTAAATGCGAGTCTTGTGGCGTCATCATGTTGTTTTCTATGCAGAGCGCCTTACCTTTAAGATGCGAAGTCCTTGTGACAGTCATATGTTGTTTTCTTGCCACAGAGCCCCTTTAAGATTTGCGAGTCTTGTGCCAGTCATCATGTTGTTTTCTTGACACAGCGCCCTTAAGATGAGTCTTGTGCGTCTATGTTGTTTTCTTGCCAGGCGCGCCCTCTTTAAAGATGTAGAGTATGTGGCATCAACCATTTTTTCTTGCACAGCGGCCCCTTTAAAGAGAGTCAATTCTGCAGTCATCATGTTTTCTTGCAGACCGCCCCTTTAAATGCGAGTCTTTGTGCCAGCATCATGTTGTTTTTCTTGCACCGAGCGCCCTTAAGATGCGAGTTTGTGTCAGGTCCACCACGTTGTTCTGCAGAGCGGCCCCTTAGATATGAGTCTTAGTGCAGTCACCATGTTTTGTGTTCTCTTGCAAGCGCCCCTTAGAGATGCGGTCTTGTGCAGTCATCATTTGTTTTCTTGCACAGCGCCCCCTTTAATGAATCGAGTCTTGCATCATAGTTGTTTCTTCTTGAACAGCGCCCCTTAAGATGAGAGTCTTGTGCAGGCATCAGTTTCTTTGCAGACCGCCCTTTAAGATTAGTCTTGTCAGTCATCATGTGTGTTTCTTGCAGGGCGGCCCTTTAAGTATGCAGTCTGTGAAGTCATCATGTTTGTTTTCTTGCACAGCGCCCCTTTAGTATGAGAGTCTGAGGCAGCATCATGTTGTTTTCTGCAGAGCGCAACTTAGAATGAGTCTTGTGCAGTCACCATGTTGTTTTCTTGCACAGCGCCCCTTTAAGATGAGAGTCTTGTGCAGTCATCATGTTTTCTTGCAGAGCGCCCCTTTAAGATGAGTCTTTGTGCAGTCACCTTGTTGTTTTCTTGCAGAGCGCCCCTTTAAGATGAGAGTCTTGTGCAGTCATCATGTTGTTTTCTTGCAGAGCGCGCCCCTTTAATGTAGTCTTATGCAGTAAACCATGTTGTTTTCTGCAGAGGCCACCTTTAAGATGCGAGTCTTGGGCACGTATCATGTGTGTTTCTTGCAGGGCCCTTTAAGATGCGAGTCTTGTGCGTCAACAGGGTTGTTTCTGGCAGAGCGCCCCTTTAAGATGCAGTCTTGTTGCAGTCACATGTTGTTTTCTGCAGAGCGCCCATTTAAAGATGCGAAGTTTGATGCAGGGGTCACCATGTTGTTTTCTGAGACGCGCCCCTTAAGTGCGAGAGTCTGTGCAGTAACCATGTTTGTTTTCTTGCCACGAGCGCCCCCTTTAGATGCGGTCTTTGTGCAGTCACATGTGTGTTTCTTGCAGATGCGACCCCTTTAAGATGCGAGTCTTGTGCAGTCACCATGTTGTTTTCTTGCAGAGCGCCCCTTTAAGATGCGAAGTCTTGTGCGTCACCATGTTGTTTTCTTGCAGAGCGCCTCTTTAAGATGCGAGTCTTGTGCAGTCACCATGTTGTTTTCTTGCAGAGCCGCCACTTTAGATGCGAGTCTTGAGTGCACCATGTTGTGTTCTTGCAGGAGACACCCCTTAAGATGGCGAGTACTGTGCAGTCCCATGTTGTTTTTCTTGCCGAGCCCCATGTTAAGATGCGAGTCTTGTGCATCACCATGTTGTTGTTTCTTGCAGAGCGCCCTTTAAGATGCAGTCGTTGGTCACGTCACCATGTTGTTTGCTTGCAGAGCGCCCCTTTAAGATGCGAGTACTTGGTGCAGTCACCATGTTGGTCTTTCGTCAGAGCGCCCCTTTAAGATCGAGCTTGTGCGTCACAGGTTGTTTTTCTTGCAGAGCGCCCTTTAAGATCGAGTCTGTGCAGTACCCATGTTGTTTTCTTGACAAAGCGCCCCTTTAAGATGTCGAGCTTGTGCATCCCATGTTGTTTTCTTGCAGAGCGCCCCTTTAAGATGCGAGTCTTGTGCAGTCCCCATGGTTTTTTTCTTGCCAGAGCGCCCCTTTAAGATGCGAGTCTTGTGCAGTCACCATGTTGTTTTCTTGCAGAGCGCCCCTTTAAGATGCGGAGTCTTGTTCAGTCCCCATTTTTTCGATGGAATCTCCCTATTTAAGTGACGGTCTTGTGCGTCACATGTTGTTTCTATGCCAGAGCGCCCTTAAGATGCGAGTCCCCCCCCCCCCTTTTTTGTGTCAGTCACCATGTGTTTTTCCTGCAAGACGCGCCCCCTTTAGATGCGAGTCTTGTGCATCAACCATGTTGTTTTCTTGGCAGAGCGCCCCTGTTAAGAAGCGAGTCTTGAGTGGCAGTCACCATGTTGTTTCTTGACAGAGCGCCCTTTAAGATTGAGTCGTCTTGTGCAGATCACAGTTTAACGCTAGTGATTCCTACCAGTTGCTTAGCAGCGCCCCTTTAAGATGCGAGTCTTGTGCCGTCCATGTTGTTTTCTTGCAGCGAGCGCCCCTTTAGATTCGAGTCTTGTCAGTCACCATGGTTGTTTTGCTTGCCCAAGCGCCCCTTTAAGATGAGAGTCTTGTGCAGTCACCATGTTGTTTGCTTGCAGAGCGCCCCTTTAAGATGACGAGTCTTGCGCAGTTCCACATGTTTTTCTTGCACTAGCGCCCCTTAAGATTGCGAGCGTGTGCAGTCACCATGTGTTTTCTTGCAGAGCAGCCCCTTTAAGTGGTCTGCAGCCCAGTTTTTGAGATGCCTTAATATGCCTGGCAGTCCATTGTTTCAGACGCTTTAGTCATAGTAATGGTTTCTTGCAGAGCGGCCCCTTAAGATGCGAGTCTTTGCGTCACCATGTTGTTTTCTTGCGAGCGCCCCTTAAGATGCGAGTCTTGTGCAGTCACCATGTTCTTTTCCCTTGCAGAGCGCCCCTTAAAGATGCGAAGTTGTTGGCAAGTCACCATGTTGTTTTCTCTATGGGGGCACGCGCCCTTTAAGATCGAAGTCTTGTGCAGTCACCATGTTGTTTTCTTGACAGAGCGCCCCTTAAGATGGATCGGTCTTGTGCAGTCAACCAGTTGTTTTTTCAGAGCGCCCCGTTTAAGATGCGAGTACTTGTCAGTCACCAGGTGTTGTTTCTCACATGCAGAGCGCCCCTTTAAGATGTCGAGTTTGTGCCGTCACATGTTGTTTTGCAGACGCGCCCTTCCGATGCGAGTCTTGTGCCAATCCATTGTATTTCTGCAGAGCGCCCCTTTAGATGCGCAGTTTGGCAGTCCACCATTTGTTTTCTTGCAGCAGCGACCCTTTAAGATGCGAGTCTGTGCAGTCACCATGTTGTTTTCTTGCCGGAGCGCCCCTTAAGATGCGGTCTGTGCAGGTCACCATGTTGTTTAAGCTTTAGCGTTGGTCCCATTGTTGGGAGGCGCCCCTTTAAATGCGAGTCTGTGCAGTCACATGTTGTTTCTTGGCAGAGCGCCCTTTAAGATGCTGCTAGTCTTGTGCAGTCACCATGTTGTTTTCTTGCAGAGCGCCCCTTTAAGATGAGAGTCTTGTGCAGTCACATGTGTTTTTTCGTTTGCAGAGCGCCCCTTTAAGATGACGGAGTTCTTGTCAGTCACCATGTTGTTTTCTTGCAGAGCCGCCCCTGTTAAGATGCAGTTCTTGTGCAGTCACCATGTTTTTGTTTGCAGGCGCCCCTTTAAGATGCTAGTCTTGTGCATCACCATGTGGTTTTTCATGGCAAGGCCCCCTTTAAGATCGAGTCTTGGTGCAGTCACCATGTTGTTTTCCCTTGCAGACGCCCTTAAGATGCGAGTCTTGTGCAGTCACCAGTGTTTTCTGTCAGGCGCCCCTTTAAGATGCTGTCTTGTGGCATACCAATGTTGTTTTCTTGCAGAGGCCCCTTTAAGATGCAGTCTTGTGCGTCACCATGTTGTTTTTTGCAGAGCGCCCCTCTTAATGATGCGAGTCTTGTGCAGCACATGTGTTTTTTGGCAGAGCGCCCCTTTAAGATGCGAGGTCCTTGTGTCAGTCCACCATGTGTTTTTCCTTGCAGACGTCCCCTTTAAGATCGACGAGTCTTGTTGGCAGTCACAGTTGTTTATTTGCCAGAGCCCTTTAAGATGCGAGTCTTGTGCAGGCCACGCATGTTGTTTTTCTTCAGAGCGCCCCTTTAAGATGCGAGTCTTGTGCAGTCACACAGGTGTTTCTCTGCCAGAGCGCCCTTTTAGATGCGAGTTTGTGCAGATCACCATGTTGTTTTCTTGTCCGCAGAGAGCCCCTTTAGATGCGAGTCTTGTGCAGTCACCATGGTGTTTTCTTGCCAGAGCGCACCTTTAAATGAGAGTCTGTGTGCACGTTCCCCTGCTGACCTGCCGGTACTGCTGTGCTGGTGTGTCCAGGTAAACAGCACGGCACCCCACGTCTCGTAAGTTGTCCTATCAGGTGAGGTAGTATCCACCACCTTGTGCCTGATCAACTATGCCCTAGGGAAGACTCTGCCATGTCAGGGCTTGGGGAAAGCTGAGTTTTCTCCACGTGCAGCGAGGAGCCGTGAGTGTTATATTTTACTACTCGCCACCCCCCGCCCGCGTCTGTTATGCTACTTCGGATAATCGCCGGGGGGGGGGGGGGGGGGGCCGTCATTCATCTTATTAAGTGCCGATGCCGAAATGGGGGGGACGGGGATAAAGCAGCAGCATGAATGACTCTCGACTCCTCGGCCCCAACACTTGACCTTTAAGTGACACTTACCAAAAATTAAAAAAAAGGCTGAATGATAATTGACGAGCTTTACAGGAGCCAAACAAGGGTATGGACGGTATGTCACATCCAGAGCGCAAAACCAAACCCACTACACATCCAGTGCTTGTGACAGGAGACAAGATCTGATGTAACCGCAGCTCTAGAAGTGCATAGGAGGACAAGATTGATTAAACCGCAGCTCTAAATGAAGTAGATAGTACCAGCAGAGTGATAGGAACAGACTTGTAAACCGCAGCTCTAGAAAGTGATAGGAGACAAGATCTGTATGTAACCGCAGCTCTAAAAGTGATAGGAGGATAAGATCTTGATTGTAACCGCAGCTCTAGAAGTGATAGGAGGATAAGATTGATGTAACTGCGCTTAGGAAGTGATAGGAGTAAGAGATCTGATGTAACCGCCATGCTAGAGATAGGAGGAGAAAGTCTGATTGTAACCGCAGCTCTGAAGTGATAGGAGGACAAGCAAATCTGATGTAACGGCAGCTCTAGAATGATAGGGAGAACCAGATCTCGATGTACGCAGCTCTAGAAGTGATCAGAGGACAGATCTGATGTAATTCGGCTCTTAGAAGTGGATAGAGGACAAGAACTGATGTACGGCACTCTAGAAGTGATAGAGGACAAGGACTGAGTAACCGCAGCTCTAGAAGTGTATGGGAGGACAAGAATCGATGTAACGCAGCTTCTAGAAGTGATAGATGAGGACAAGTATCTGATGTAACGGCGACAGAAGGACAGCTGAGCGACTCTAGAAGTGAAGGAGGATAGATCCTGATGGTAACGCAGCTCTAGAAGTGATAGGAGGACAAGATCTGGGGAAATGTAACGCAGCTCTAGAATGATAGGAGGAAAGATCTGAGTAACAGCAGCTCTAGAAGTGACAGGAGGACCAGACCCTATGTAACGGCCAGCTCTAAAAAGGTACGTAGGGACAAGAGCTGATGTACACCGCGCTCTAGAAGTGATAGAGGACAAGATCTGATGTACCGCAGCTCTAGGAAGTGATAGGAGGACAAGATACTGATGTACCACCCTGGAGAGAGCAATCTAGTACAGCTGCTAGATCATAGGAGGACAAGATACTGATGTACCCGCAGCTATAGAAGTGTAGGATGACAAGATCTGATGTAACCGCGCCTCTAGAATGTGACAAGGAGGACAAGATATGACGTCTAACGGCAGCTCTAGAAAGAGTGCAGGAGGACAAGACTGATGTAACCGCAGCCTAGACAGTGATTGAGCGAGGACAAGATCCTGATTGTAACAGCCCACAGATCTAGAAGTGCTAGGAGAAAGATCTGATGTAACCGCAAGCTAGAAGTGATAGGAGACAAATTGATGTAAACCGCAGCTAGAAGTGAAGGAGGACAGATCTGATGTAACCGCAGCGCTAGAAGTGACCAGGATGACAAGATCTGATGTAACCGCAGCTCTAGAAGTTGACAGAGACAAGATCTGATGTAACGCGCTCTAGAAGTGATAGGAGGGACAGATCTGATGAACCACCGCCAGCTCTAGAAGTGATAGGAGGAACAATATCTGATTAACCGCATCTCTGAAGTGAAGGAGACAAGATCTATGTAACCGCAGCCTAGGAAGTGATAGATGGACTAAGATCTGATGTAACCCGCAGGCCTGAAAGATAGGGATAGTGAGTACGCACTCTTAGCAATGATAGGAGGCAGATGATGTAACCGCAAGTTAGAAGTGACAGGAGGACAAGATCTGATGTGCAACCGCAAACAGCCAGCTTTAGAAGGATAGGAGGATGAAAGGATAAAGATTAGTTGTCAACGCAGCTCTAGAAGTGATAGGAGGACAAGATCTGATGTAACGCAGCAGTCTAAGAAGTGATAGGAGGACACAAGACTGATTGTAAACCGCAGCTCAGAAGTGATAGGAGGAAAGTCTGATGTAACCGCCAGCTCTAGAAAGTGATATGGCGGATAAGATCATGATGTAAACGCAGCTCTATGAATGTAACGTGTACCGTTGTGAGGTCCAGTTTATGGTGTATTGGACCCTGGTCTCTCTCTAGATCTGTCTCTCCAGGGCTGCGCCCATACACCACAATCGCTCGTGCTGTTTCGATGCTCTGCTGCTGGATGGAGGAGCGAGCAGCCGTTTGGGGTGGGAGAATACATGCTGTCCACTGAGTAAGGATAAAATCAACAGAATGCCCTCGTGGTAAGAGATCACTGATCCCGGGCACGAGTCTCTTGAAAGGGTAGATTGGCCCCTGGAGCAGGGACACGCTGTGCATACAGCCTCCATATGTATGTGGTGACATCCGTCCTGATCGGGGGATACGTCTACCCCCACCTCATCTTATATTTTGCCGCCCCCAGCTTCCGTGGCACGCATCCCGTGGAAATGGGCGCGGAGAAGAGTGCAACTGGGCTGGAAAGGACATCAATGTGAGTAGTGAGAAAGCGGAGCCTACCCCTGTGCTTGCACGCCATGGGGGCTATCTGGCAGTTACAATACTACAACTCCATCATCCCCTGACAGCTGGAGAGCCTGAGGTCGGAGGAAACATGTCAGGGTTTATGGACACGCGCCCTCACATTTACAGCCATTAAGGTATATTCACACTGCGTTGGCCCGCCCTACCGTTACACGGGCAAAGGCAGTGCACGGGGGAGAGCGAGGAGGAGGTGAGCGCACGGTGCCGTATACGGAGAAACCATAGACCGAACTGTCCAATATTTTCCCGGTAATGAGTGGTACGATTGCCGCACCGTACAGCTCCAGATAGGGAGCCGTGCGCCAATTGCCGTATGTGGGGAAGTATTATCGGCCCGCAATACGTCCCATCAGGTAGTGTGATGTAGCATAAAACCCGTTGTGATCAGGAGTAGTTCTGGGTAATGAGCGATGTCCTAGGGGTAACACAGAGGGGGTTATACTGCTTCTCTGCTGATGAAGAGTAGCCAGAAGGTGGGGAGCGCGGTCTGCCCCCCGTACACATCTGTTGGGTGCTCCGGGCCAGTAAATAAAGTGACAGTATTGAAGAACCAGAATAGTCTGGCTGTGAACTGGTAATATCCATAAAAATAAAGAGCTACCCAGAGGGCGGACAAGGATGTGGGGCTTGTGTGGTGAGGTGACCCTTATCAGAGTCTCGGACACCCGTCTTCCCAGCTGCACCGCGGCCGACCACCTGTTTACTTTCTGAGCCTTCAGTCGGTTTCTGTGGTACAAGTGCACCGGATGCGATGGGAGGGTGAAGGCACAGGAGGGGAGGCGCTGTCCCGATCAAGCTCCCATCATATTGGTAGCAATGGTCCAGAGCCGTCCCTGTGCCTGGCTGCAGCGCCCCCTGCTTGCCCAGTATTAGGGCAAGCTTGCGGCCTCTGCAGGACATTTGTATGGTAATCTGTAGAGTATGGGGAGGAGGGTGGTTAGTAATTCCATGGTGAAGGTGGTGCGAGCCTCCCCCCTCCTCCTCTTAATCAGCAGGTCCTTTCCTCGGTTGTGGTATGCAGTTATTGCGATGATGGAGGCCGGGGCTGTGGGGAGGGAGGCTGGCCCTGGATATGACACCAGCTGCTGCTCCGCGCTTGTAAATTGTCATTTTGTACAAGTTGTGACATTGCGCCTGTAACATTGTTTCTTTCCTCTTGCAGCTTGGAATGTATGAATTATGTGAATGTCTGCAGCTATCAACCGCACTCCACCTGTTCACCTGCGGCACGGGGGCCTATACCCAGGTGCGGCACTCCTGCACGTGGACAGCGATTGATGTAGGCCGTCTGTGGACATGTGGCTGACATAGAGCACGTTGTGCAGTTAGGACATGAGATAAACACCTAAGGAGGCTCTGCCCCCTCCAGCCGTGTAACGCGTCTGCCCCCTCAGCCGTGATACGGCGTCGTCCCCTCCAGCCGTGATACGTGCGTCTGTCCCCTCCAGCCGTGATACGCGCCGCTGTCCCCTCCAGCCGTGATACGCGCCGCTGTCCCCTCCAGCCGTGATACGCGCTCTGCCCCTCGCCGTTTGATACGCGCTACTGCCCCCTCCAGCCGTGATACGCGGCTGTCCCCTCGCGGATACGGCGCTGTCCCTCCAGCCGTGATACGCGCAGTGCTGCCCCCTCAGTCCTATGCGCGCTGTCCCCTCCAGCCGTGATACGCGCGGCTGTCCCCCTCCAGCCGTGATACGCGCGTCGCCCCCCTCCAGCCGTGATACGCGTCTGCCCCCTCCAGCCGTATACGCTACGTGCTGCCCCCTCCAGCGTGATACGCGCGTATGTCCCCTCCATCGTGATACCGCGCTGTCCCTCAGCGTGATACGCGCCTGTCCCCTCTCCAGCCGTGATACGCGCGTCTGTCCCCCTCCAGCCGTGATACGCGCGTACTGTCCCCTCAGCCGTGATACGCGGACCGTATGTCCCCTCCAGCCGTGTGATACGCGCGTCTGTCCCTCCCAGACCGTGATACGCGTCGTAGTGTCCCCTCCAGCCGTGATACGGCGTGTCTGTGTTCTCCCCTCCAGCCGTGCAGAACGTGCTGATCTGAACATCCAGACCGTAATACGTGCGTCGTCATACACCTGATGCTGATAAGTGCGTCTGTCCCTCCAGCCGTGATCGTGACGTTCTGTCCCCTCCGCCGTGATCGGCGTCTGTACCCTCAAGCCGTTGATAGTCGTCTGCCCCTCACAGCAGTGATACTCACCCTCCAGCCGTGATGGATACGGCGTCTGGCCCTCCAGCCGTGATACGGGCGTGAACGTTGTCTGTCCCCCACGTGTCGGGTAACGTGCGTCTGCCCCTCACAGCCGTGATACGTGCGATCTGCCCCTCCAGCTCGTGAGACGGGTCTGTCCCTCCAGCCGTGATCTTGGGTTGTCCCTCACAGTCGTGAACGTGCGTCTGTCCCCTCAGCCGTTGATACGTGGCGTCTGTCCCCTCCACGTGATCGTGGTCTGTCCCTCCAGCCGGGATACGTGCGTTGCCCCTCCAGCCGTGATACGTGCGTCTGTACCTCCTCCAGCCGTGTACGTGCGTCTCTGTCCCCTCCAGCCGTGATACGTGTTGTTGTCTGTTCCTGCAGGACGCAGTGTTTAGCTGCCACCACAAAGACTGTGCGGACGGGAAGGGGCGCTGCCCATATGACCCAAAGCACACGGGGCGCCATACTGGCGGTGATGGGAACGAAAAAAAAAGGGGACAACGTCCGATTTGTTTCCATCTTATATCCTAGGCTCCCACACATGTACGTCCGCACATTACGCTGATACTCGGCATAGACGCACTCCTCGCTGGAGGTCGCACATGTATAATGGACTCCCCCACATGAGCTGCCTCCGACATACATACACATCAGATGTCTCCCGACAACCTCACACATTCCCTCTATACAGCTAGAGGAATACATATAGCCTGTGACCAAAATAAAGTAAGTGACCCCTGGTTTTCATATCAGACCATAATAAAGGAATTAATTATCCAAGTGGATGTACGAGGATGTCACAGGAAGGGCTGGATGGCACATGTCTACGTGTTCGTCCTTCTCATTGTCCGGCCCCGGTCCTGGGGTTTTGTTCACTATCTGGATGTTAGATGAAGGTCATGGAGCATCGTCCAGTCTCTGATCTTGGGGTTTACTAGGCTCGGACCCCGGTCCTGGGTTTGTCCACATCCTGGATGTAGATGAAGGTCAGTGAGCATCGCCAGTCCTCTGATCTTGGGGTTACTAGGCTCGGACCCCCGGTCTGGGTGTTTGTCCACTTCCTGGATGTGATGAAGGTCATTGAGCATTGCCCAGTTCTGATCTTGGGGTTACTAGGCTCGGACCCCGGTCCTGGGTTTGTCCAACTATCCTGGATGTAGATGAGGGTCAATGAGCATTGCCCAGTCTCTGATCTTGGGTTACTAGGGCTCGGACCCCGGTCCTGGGGTTTTGTCCCACTGTCCTGGATGTAGATGAAGGTCAATGAGCATTGCCAGTCTCTGATCTTGGGTTAACTGGTCGGACCCCGTCCTGGGGTTTGTCCACTATCTAATGTAGATGAAGGTCATGAGCATTGCCCAGTCTCTGATCTTGGGTTACTAGGTCGGACCCCCGGTCCTGGGGTTTGTGTCCACTATCCTGGATGTAGATGAGGGTCATGAGCATTGCCCAGTCTCTGATTTGGGTTACTAGGCTCGGACCCCGGTCCTGGGGTTTGTCACTAGCCTGGCTGTAGATGAGGGTCAATGAGCATTGCCCAGTCTCTGATTTGGGGTTATAGGCTCGGACCCCCGGTCCTGGGGTTTGTCCACGTCTGATTGTAGATGGAAGGTCAATGAGCATGCCCAGTCTCTGATCTTGGGGTTACTAGGCCGGACCCCCGTCCTGGGGTTGTCCACTATCCTAATGAGATGAGGTCAATGAGCATGCCAGTCTCTGATTTGGGGTTACTAGGCTCGGACCCCCGGTCTGGGGTTTGTCCACTATCCTGGATGTAGATGAGGGTCAATGAGCTGTCCAGTCTCTGATCTGTGGTGGTTACTAGGCTCGGACCCGGTCCTGGGGTTTGTCCACTATCCTGGATGTAGATAAGGGTCAATGAGCATGCCAGTCTCTGATCTTGGGGTTACTAGGCTCGGACCCCCGGTCCTGGGGTTTGTTCACTATTCCTGATGTAGATGAGGGTCAATGAGCATCGTCCAGTCTCTGATCTTGGGGTTACTAGGCGGCCCCCGGTCTGGGGTTTGTCACATCCTGGATGTAGATGAGGGTCAATGAGCATTGCCAGTCTGATCTTGGGGTTACTAGGCTCGGACCCCCGGTCCTGGGGTTTGTCACGTATCCTGGATGTAGATGAGGGTCAATGAGCATTGCCAGTCTCTGATCTTGGGGTTACTTGGCTCGGACCCCGGTCTGGGGTTTGTCCACTATCCTGGATGTAGATGAGGGTAATGAGCATTGACAGTCTCTGATCTTGGGGTTACTAGGCTCGGACCCCCGGTCCTGGGGTTTGTCCACTACCTAGTAGATGAAGGTAATGAGCATTGCCCAGTCTCTGATCTTGGGGTTACTAGGCTCGGACCCCGGTCCTGGGGTTTGTCCACTATCCTGGATGTCGATGAAGGTCAATGAGCATTGCCCAGTTCTGATCTTGGGGTTACTAGGCTCGGACCCCCGGTGCCGGGGTTTGTCTCACTATCCTGAATGGGAGATGAAGGTCAATGAGCATTGCCCAGTCTCTGATCTTGGGGTTACTAGGCTCGGACCCCCGGTCTGGGGTTTGTCTCACTATCCTGATGTAGATAGGGTCATGAGCATTGCCCAGTCTCTGATCTTGGGGTTACTTGGCTCGGACCCCGGTCCTTGGGGTTTGCCACTATCTGGGAGTAGATGAGGGTCAATGAGCATTGCCCAGTCTCTGATCTTGGGGTTATGGCTCGACCCCGGTCTGGGGTTTGTCCACTATCCTGGATGTAGATGAGGTCAATGAGCATTGCCCAGTCTCTGATCTTGGGGTTACTAGGCTCGGACACCCCGGTCCTGGGGTTTGTCCATATCCTGGATGTAGATGAGGGTCAATGAGCATCGTCAGTCTCTGATCTTGGGTTACTAGGCCTGGACCCCGGTCCTGGGGTTTGTCCATCCTGGATGTAGATGAGGGTCATGAGCATTGCCCAGTCTCTGATTTGGGGGTTAATAGGCTCGGACCCCCGGTCCTGGGGTTTGTCCACTTCCTGGATGTAGATGAGGGTCATGAGCATTGCCCAGTCTCTGATCGGGGTTACTATGGCTCGGACCCCCGGTCCTGGGGTTTGTCCACTATCCTGGATGTAGTGAGGGTCAATGAGCATTGCCAGTCTCTGATTTGGGGTTACTTGGTGGACCCCCGGCTCTGGGGTTTGTCCACTATCATGGATGTAGATGAGTCAATAAGCATGCCCAGTCTTGATCTGGGGTTATAGGCTCGGACCCCCGGTCCTGGGTTGTCCACTATCCTGGATGTAGATGGAGGTCAATGAGCATGTCCAGTCTCTGATCTTGGGGTTACTAGGCTCGGACCCCGGTCCTGGGGTTTTTCCACATCTGGATGTAGATGAGGGTCAATGAGCATTCCAGTATTCTGATTTGGGGTTACTTGGATAGCGGACCCCCGCGTTCTGGGGTTTGCCACTATCCGGATGTAGATGAGGGTCACATGAGCATTTGCCCAGTCTCTGATCTTGGGGTTACCGGCCGCCCGGTCTTGGGGTTGTGCCACTATCCTGGATGTAGATGAGGTCAATGAGCATGCCCAGTCTCTGATCTTGGGGTTACGGCTCGGACCCCGGTCCTGGGGTTTGTCCACATCCTGGATGTAGATGAGGGTCATGCATTGCCAGTCTCTGATCTTGGGTTACTAGGCTCGGACCCCCGCGTCCTGGGGTTTGTCCACATATCCTGGATGTAGATGAAGGTCAATGAGCATTGCCAGTCTCTGATCTTGGGGTTACTAGGCTCGGACCCGGTCCTGGGGTGTTGTCCACTATCCTGGATGTAGATGAGGGTCAAGAGGCATTGCCCAGTCTCGATCTTGGGGTTACTAGGCTCGGACCCCCGGTCTCGGGTTTGTCCATATCCGGATGTAGATGAAGGTCATAGAGCATGCCCAGTCTCTGATCTGGGGTTTATAGGTCGGACCCCCGGTCTGGGTTGTTCACTTCCTGGATGTAGATGAGGTCACAAGGAGCATTGCCCAGTCTTGATTGGGGTACTGGCTAGGACCCAGGTCCTGGGGTTTGTCCAATACCTGGATGTAGATGAGGGTCAGATGCAGCATGCCAGTCTTGATTGGGGGTTACTAGGCTCGGACCCCGGTCCCTGCGGGTTGTCCACTATCCTGGATGTAGATGAAGGGCAATGTGAGAATCGTCCCAGTTCTCTGATCTTGGGGTTACTAGGCTCGGCCCGCGTCCTGGGGGTTTGTCCACATCCTGGATGTAGATGAAGGTCATGAGGATTGCCAGTCTTGATCTTGGGGTTACTTGGCTCGGACCGGTCTGGGGTTTGTCACTATCCTGGATGTAGATGAGGGTCAAATGAGCATTGCCAGTCTCTGACTCTTGGGGGTACTGGCTCGGACCCCGGTCTGTGGGTTTGTCCACATCTGGATGTAGATTGAGGGTCATGAGCATGCCCAGTCTTGATCTTGGGGTATCTGGTCGGACCCCGTCTGGGGTTTGTTCCACGATCCTGGATGTAGATGAAGTCAATGAGCATTGCCAGTCTCTGATCTTGGGGGTTTACTAGCTCGGACCCCGGTCCTGGGGTTTGTCACTATCCGGATGTAGATGAGGTCAATGAGCATTGCCCAGTCTCTGATCTTGGGGTTACTTGGCTCGGACCCCGGTCGTGGGTTGTACCTCATGGATGTAGATGAGGGGTCAGTGAGCATTGCCCAGTCTCTGATCTTGGGTTACTAGGCTCGGACCCACCCGGTCTGGGGTTTGTCACATATCTGGATGTAGATGAGGGTCAATGAGCACTTGCCAGTCGCCGTAGTTGGGGTTACTCTGCTCGGACCCGGTCCTGGGGTTGTCCACTTCCTGGATGTAGATGAGGGTCAATGAGCATTGCCAGTCTCTGATCTTGGGGTTACTAGGCGGACCCCGGTCTGGGGTTTTTGTCCACTATCCTGGATGTAGATGAGGGTCAATGAGCATTGCCAGTCTTGATCTGGGGTTACTTGGCTCGGACCCCCGGTCCTGGGGTTTGTCCACATCCTGGATGTAGATGAAGTCAATGAGCATTGCCAGTCTCTGATTTGGCGGTAAAGGCTCGGACCCCGGTCCTGGGGTTGTCCACTATCTGGATGTAGATGAGGGTCAATGAGATTGCCCAGTCTCTGATCTGGGGTTACTGGCTCGGACCCCCGGTCCTGGGGTTGTCCACTATCATGGATGTAGATAGGTCAGTGAGACATTGCCCAGTCTATGATTTGGGTGGTTAACTAGGCGCGGACCCCGGTCCTGGGGTTTGTCCACTATCCTGGATGTAGATGAGGGTCAGTGAGCATCGCCCAGTCTCTGATCTTGGGGTTACTAGGCTCGGACCCCCGGTCCTGGGGTTTGTCCACTATCCTGGATGTAGATGAGGGTCAGTGAGCATCGTCCAGTCTCTGATCTTGGGGTTACTAGGCTCGGACCCCCGGTCCTGGGGTTTGTCCACTATCCTGGATGTAGATGAGGGTCAATGAGCATTGCCCAGTCTCTGATCTTGGGGTTACTAGGCTCGGACCCCCAGTCCTGGAGTTTGTCCACTATCCTGGATGTAGATGAGGGTCAATGAGCATTGCCAAGTCTCTGATCTTGGGGTTACTAGGCTCGGACCCCCGGTCCTGGGGTCATTGCCCAGTCTATGATTTGGGTGGTTAACTAGGCGCGGACCCCGGTCCTGGGGTTTGTCCACTATCCTGGATGTAGATGAAGGTCAATGAGCATTGCCCAGTCTCTGATCTTGGGGTTACTAGGCTCGGACCCCCGGTCCTGGGGTTTGTCCACTATCCTGGATGTAGATGAGGGTCAGTGAGCATTGCCCAGTCTCTGATCTTGGGGTTACTTGGCTCGGACCCCGGTCCTGGGGTTTGTCCACTATCCTGGATGTAGATGAGGGTCAATGAGCATCGTCCAGTCTCTGATCTTGGGGTTACTAGGCTCGGACCCCCGGTCCTGGGGTTTGTCCACCGTCCTGGATGTTCTCCTGCGGTCAGATGGATGGTGGAGACAATGGCTTCTCTCAGATCCCTGCTGATATTGTGGTCACACTCCTGATGCTCAAGGCCAGAACTTTTACTGTTACACAAGCGGTCACACTGGCTGATAATAACTGGAACGTAAAGGAAACGTGTCAGCAGGAATTCACACATCAGGTTAGTGGCAGCTGCTGCAGGCGCCACTATACACCACACACATATATTTGATTAAGATTTCTGCTGGTTCGTTTGTGACAAATAACATTCAGGTAAAGGGCCCATCTGTATTCACCTGCTGGAGCCCAGGACATGTGGGATTCTCTATTGATACCTTGCCCAGGGTAGATGGGTTTACCTTTACCTGAATGTTATTTGTCACAAACTAACCAGTAGAAGTGAAATACATGTGTGTATAATGGGACCCACTAACCTGACATGTGAAATCCTGCTGACAGGTTCCCCTTACCTTCCTCGTTTTACGTTATTACCTCATTGTTGTGTTTTATTCTTAGAGGGTTTTCTTCTGTAACCAGTGAATCTAGAGAGGGTAGACTTTCCTCTTGTAATGTTCTAGATTCTGAGCTCCGTCTCCCCCCCCCCCCCGTGCGGTGTCTCCTATATACCTATGATAAGGTTACTGTACATTGCATTCCTGAGTATCACATTTAACCCTTTCTCTCCGGTTCTCCTCACAGGAGATGAGCTGTATTCTGGGGTTGCCACTGATCTGATGGGGCGAGACTTCACCATCTTCAGGAGCCTGGGCCGGAGACCCCCCTTGCGCACGGAGCAGCACGACTCCCGCTGGCTGAATGGTCAGTGTGCACAGATCTTATCTCCGCTGGGAGGGTAACGTGGCCCCGGGTTACATGTACTGGAATGTGGCTGAGCTCACACTCACTATTGGAGAGGCCCTCACCTGGCTGAGTGCTACATGGGGGAGGGGGCTGATCATGCACCGCGCAGGTATGATAGGATTCCTGTACAATTCTCCTACTAAATCTCCTCGCTTGCCTTCTTTTTTTTTTTAGAGCCAAAGTTTGTTAAAGTTTTCTGGATTCCAGAGAGCGAAAACCCAGATGATGATAAAATCTACTTCTTCTTTCGTGAGACGCCGGTGGAGGGCTTGGGAGGGGTTAAACAGTCCTATGCCCGAATAGGGCAGATCTGCCGGGTAAATACCTTGTAGCTAATCTGTAACCACAGGGAAGGCCACGGCTCTCCTCTGCCTTCTCTCCTCCGTGTCCTCTGGAGCTTATCAGGTCCCCCTGTGTCTTACAGAACGATATGGGCGGCCAGCGGACCCTAGTGAACAAATGGACCACCTTCCTGAAGGCGCGGCTGGTGTGCAGTGTGCCCGGGAGAGACGCAGGGGGCGACACTTACTTTGACGAGCTCAGTAAGTAATTGTTGGCTGCTGCTATGTAACACGCGGCTGCGAGGACATGGCTGATGGCTTTTATGGCTCCACAGTTAAACATTAATTGTATTATTGCAGCTTTTATGTAGCGCATATAAGAACCCTGACCAGTTACAGCCCAGACAAGGAGACTACGCCCTTTGAGTCAACCGATTATGACAGGATGCTGGGAGTTGTAGTTCAGTAATAACAATAAAGGACAAAGTCTCCTCTAAGATGAAGTCACATAATGAGTGGGTGGAGACCTACAGTACAGATACAGCCACGCAGTGATCAATATGGGAAAGGAACAAAAATGGGCGAAAAGTGGAAAAAACAATTACGTTTTCTTAAAATGTTAGAGTTCACTTCTATATTTCGGCCATATGATTCAGTAATGTGCGCATTTACCTCTTTTAGAAGACGTATTCCTGCTGCAAACCCGGGACAGGAGAAACCCACTGATATATGCTCTGTTCTCTACCTCCAGGTAAGATGACAGCTGGTGGAATAGTAGATACATTACTGATTGTGTATTACACTCCAGAGCTGCACTCACTATTCTGCTAGTGAAGCTTCATACGTTAGGTATCTGGTACTGAACCTTCATTTCCTCCTCAGCTCTGTGTTTCGTGGTTCTGCAATCTGTGTCTACACCATGAATGATGTCCGCAGAGCTTTTCTGGGACCCTTTGCCCACAAGGAAGGACCAAACTACCAGTGGGTGTCATACCAGGGGAGAGTGCCTTATCCTCGGCCAGGGATGGTAAGTTATTAGGAGACTGTAGGATCCTACGATTGAGGTTCTACTATGTCACAATAACTAATATCCTCCGTTTCCAGTGTCCCAGTAAAACCTTTGGAAGTTTTGAATCCACCAAAAACTTTCCAGACGATGTGCTACAGTTTGCACGGAATCACCCGCTTATGTTTAACCCTGTAACTCCTGGCACTGGGAAGCCAATCTTCTTGCACAGTCATGCTGACTTCACTTCAACCCAGCTGGGGGTGGACAGGGTGGCGGCTGCCGATGGAGAGTATGACGTCATGTTCATTGGTACAGGTGAGAGATCAGATTGATCCGTATGTCTTCGTGTCCGGGACATCCACGGACCCGTCTGATGAGGCTTTCTCTCCCCCCCATAGATGTTGGCACAGTACTGAAAGTGATCTCTGTACCCAAACAGAGCTGGAACGAGAGGGAAGAGCTGGTGCTGGAGGAACTTCAGGTCTTTAAGGTAGAGTTAAATTACCTACATGGGTGAGAGCGGCTGCAGAGGGTCCCTCCATCTCTCTATACATAATGCTATAGCTGTGGCTGTTTAGCATTAGATGCTATATAAAGCAGAGTGACATCATAAGTTGCAGATCTAGGATGTCATGCGTTGTTGGGGTGCTCTGAGGTCTCTTATTTTGCTTATCTTCCTCTCTTTGAGCAGAATGCGTCCCCTGTCACCAGTATGCAGATCTCCTCTAAGCGGGTAAGTAGAAGAATCCACGCTGTGTTTGCAGAGATCCTGCTCAATATTTGTCAATCCAGTCCTGACGTTCAGTTTACTTTTTCCCCAGCAACAACTGTATGTGGGGTCTGCAAGCGGCATCTCCCAGGTGCCTCTGCATCGCTGTGGTATCTACGGGAAGGCTTGTGCCGAGTGCTGCCTGGCCAGGGACCCGTACTGTGCCTGGGATGGAGCCAGCTGTACCCGCTACCTGCCCAACACCAAGAGGTAAGACACAGCCGCTCTGCACCCTCCATAATTCCTTTATAAATCCCTTCCCAGCCCTACATCCTCACATGTGCTCATTATGTCTCATGCAGGAGGTCACGGCGTCAGGATGTTAGAAATGGAGACCCCAATACACTGTGTTCTGGAGGTGAGTGGTCTCGGGACCACCCATACTATAGACATGACAACGTGGACAGGCCACAGCCATGACCTGGATTAATGAGACACAATCCTATGTCCTGGAAGATGTTTAGGCCATCTACATACCCACCTTCTGTACTAGGTGCATGGAGGAGGAGCAGGACCCGGTCCAGGGTTCTGTGGGTCGCCCACACTCTTCCTGCAGCAAAATTACAAACGTATCTACGTATCCGTCTTATAAACATCTTTTTCTTGCAATTCCTCCACACAGAGCAGCACAGGCTCAGCGTACAGAAGAAGCGCCTGTATGGGGTAGAGGGCAGCACAGTCTTCCTCGAGTGTCTTCCTAAATCACTACGAGCTCAGGTTACATGGATCCATCAAAAGGCGCCAGAAACACCAAGGAAAGAGGTAAGTTACCCAAGCCACTAGGAAGTACATACACAGCAGTGTACTACCGTGTAGGTCCTGGGTGTTATGGTCAGCACAGACTATTTGCTTTGTGCAGATTTCGGGTCTGTCTAGATGCATCACATTGAGCATTATATGTTACGTGGCTTTACTTACAAGACATTTTTTTTCTTCCTTTCAGGTGCAGTTTGATGAGCGAGTAATAAAGACAGACCGCGGCGTCCTCCTACGCAGTGTAATGCGACGGGACGCTGGCATTTACCTATGTCACTCCTCGGAGCACGGATTTACACAGCTCCTGCTTCAGCTGAACCTAGAGGTGGTTGCACCTTCTCGGGCTGAGGAAGCGCTGGCAGCTCAGCACCAGCCACAGATGAGATGGTACCACGAGTTTATGCGGCTTGTTCAGCAACCAGGATCCAAGGGAGAACAAATGTGTGAAGAGCTATGGGCTCGTAAGGGCCGGACATCTCACCCTCCGGGGCCACAGGGTGCTCCACAGCTACCACCATCAAAGGGTCCAGGAAGGCCACTGCCGCCACTTAGTATCAAAGCGAAAGCACAAAAATGGAAACACTTGGAGGAAAAGATAAAAGTACGGAGTCGGCGGACACACGAACATCAAAGGGCTGAACGCGGACCCAGGAGTGCCCCGAGTTAGATGGCTGAAGCTCCTGGACAAATGAATCATTAAACTGTACAAGGGTGGTAGAGGCAACTTGTGGAAGGGACAATGGTGCTGTGGAATCACAGTCATGGAGAGTCGTGTAACCCTGTACCAAAGTGTCACACCAGTAACTCCAAGTTGATGTGAGAATGTGCAGTATAAGCTCAGCCCATGGTTTCCCCTACTTAAGAGCACTCCAATCACCCTAGGGCAACACGCCGACATGTCACGCAGCCGGCAGACGAAGGGCAATGCCCTGAGCTGGTCAGTATTATCGGAATACAGAGCTGGCGTTATAGGACCTTAACAATATGGAGGCTATAAAGGATGAGCAGAGATACGAGGCCTGTAGGAAACATCGGTGAATGGAGTCCGGCCACCTCCTCGATGAGTAATGGACTGTTACATATATTTCTGCGTGACAGCCGCCCCTACACAATGATGACAGATATCTGCTGATAATTCTTTTCTATTGTAAAATATATTTATCTTCGCCTGGCGCTGTTTGTTTGCCGTCACGCCCGCTGCCAATGACAAGATACAGAATCTACTCCACGGTCTAATGCATTTCATTTACAGAGATTATGAAGACCCCCCCAGTCCCGTCCCCATAGACGCGCCAATTACAGACAGATTATTATTTGTGTTAGTGTAAATATATCTTTATAATATGCATTGACCCTTTCTGCTGCTACAGGTCTACAAGGCCGGCTTAGGCTGGTCACTGGTGCGATTGGAGAAGTACTGGAAAAGATGGACTATTAAATTAACACATTAAAAGCAATTATTTAGAGGCTGCATGGATTATTCTGGGGCGGGGGCGACTTCTGTGGATGATGGAAAAGTTGGGGCCTAAACTTTGCCCTAAAACCCTTTGTCCCTAAAGGCTATTTCATGGTTTCCTAAGCAAATTCAGCCAGCCAGGGTAGCATGGAAAGGAACATGACACGTGAAGGCAGCCATCTCAGGAGAGGCTAAAATAGGAGCAGTGCATGACATTCACTCATGTGATCTAAGCACAATACTTACAGGGTGGTCCCCCACCCAAAACTCTAGACAACCCCTCTCAATATGCTCATCTCAACCCACTAACAAGAGATTTAGATAACTGGGATTCACTTAGTGAGAGGGACTACAAGTCACAGCATGCACAGCCAGTTTGTGTGGGGGTCAGTTATTCACTTACCTGAGTTAAAGACATCACTTACCCTTAGTAGAGATTGAAAGTGCGTGGCCAACCATTGCAAGGTGGCAGGTACCAGGGTCGCCTACAGTCATGAGATAGCTGGCAGGTGAGTGGTGGGATCTTGGAGGTAGGTCTTTGGTGTTGACATTCAGTTCTTTTTAATGAAAGATTTCAGAGTACGTTCTATAGCTGAAACCTTTTATGTCTCCTTCACGGATGTCTGGAACCCACAAAGTCCGCACATGTCAGAATAAAGAGCTGGATGCAGTTCAAAGACAGACGTCTGGAATCAAAGACAAGTCTGACTCATTCATGTTTACTTCAAAGCCCACTCTGGAGCGGACACGTAGAGAGCGCCTTCCAAGCAACATGTATGTGTGAGTACAGGCCTGCGTGTGTGTGGGTCACGCAGATGGATGTGGCACAGGTGCTGCTGTGTGTGGTGCTCACACAGACAGAAACGTGTTACGGTAATCATCAATAATCACCGGATCTGTGACTGTGGTTCTCGGCCTCATTGTGACACTGGTAATGCCCGGCATGACCGGAACTGCTTGGATGTGTAAAGACCCCAGATGAGCGGACCCGATGGTTGGGTTCAGTTGCTTAGCCAGACATATTGCCGATTTTCATACTCAATACTGGGATTCTGCCATTGTTGTAGTGAATGACTTCTGCTGTTGTACAGACGTCTAGTATCTGTCTGCAGGGGAATCCTCAGAGGAGACATTGGGCAGGGAATCCTTTGTATTGATGTGTTGGGCAGCGGCAGAGCAGGGACCACATCATCAGGGGACTATCTGACCAAATATGGTCCCAGAGCTTCTCCTGACACAAAGCTCTAAATTTTTTCATGTTATTCAATTAAATAGTTTTTTTTTAACCAGACGAGATTTGAACTCACAACCTCCGCGCCTCTACCCACCAGACCGCGTGATGCTTGCCACAATTGCTTCCCATGTGACCGTGGCGAGCGGTGGAGCCAGTGGTAGTGCACAATGCAGGAGCTGTGCAGTAGTAAGGCTCATGTGTGGCTGCAGCTGAAGCTGGCGAGCGGTCACGCGGGGATAGTGGAGCCAGTGGTAGTGCACAATGCAGGAGCTGTGCAGTAGTAAGGCTCATGTGTGGCTGCAGCTGAAGCTGGTGACGGGAACGCGGGGATTAGTGGGAGCCAGTGGTAGTGCACAATGCAGGAGTGTGCAGTAGTAAGGCTCATGTGTGGCTGCAGCTGAAGCTGGCGAGCGGTCACGCGGGATAGTGGAGCCAGTGGTAGTGCACAATGCAGGAGCTGGCAGTAGTAAGGCTACTGTGTGGCTGTAGCGAAGCTAGCGAGCGGTCACGCGGGGTAGTGGAGCCAGTGGTAGTGCACAATGCAGGAGCTGTGCAGTGTAAGGCTCAGGTGTGGCTGCAGCTGAAGCTGACGGAGCGTCACGGGGATAGTGGACGCAGTGGTAGTGCACAATGCAGGGCTGTGCAGGTAGTAAGGCTCATGTGTGGCTGCAGCGAAGCTGGCGAGCGGTCACGCGGGGGATAGTGGAGCCAGTGGGAGTGCACATGCAGGAGCTGTGCAGTAGTATAGGCTCATGTGTGGGGCAGCTGAAGCTGGCGGAGCGGTCACGCGGGGATAGTGGAGCCAGTGGTAGTGCACAATGCAGGAGCTGTGCAGTAGTAAGGCTCAGTGTGGCTGAAGCTGGTGAGCGGTCAGCGTGGATAGTGGAGCCAGTGGTAGTGCACAATGCAGGAGCTGTGCAGTAGTAAGGTCATGTGGTGGCTGCAGCTGGCGAGCGTCACGCGGGGATAGTGGAGTGCAGTGGTGGTAGTGCACAATGCAGGAGATGTGCAGTAGTAAGGTCATGTGTGCTGCAAAGCTGGCGAGCGGTCACGCGGGGATAGGGCGCACACTGGTAGTGCACAATGCAGGAGCTGTGCAGTAGTAAGGCTCATGTGTGGCGGCTGAACTGGTGGGTTTGTCGGTCACGCGGGGATAGTGGAGCCAGTGGTAGTGCACAATGCAGGAGCTGTGCAGTAGTAAGGCTCATGTGTGGCTGCAGCTGAAGCTGGCGAGCGGTCACGCGGGGATAGTGCAGCCAGTGGTAGTGCACAATGCAGGAGCTGTGCAGTAGTAAGGCTCATGTGTGGCTGCAGCTGAAGCTGGCGAGCGGTCACGCGGGGATAGTGCAGCCAGTGGTAGTGCACAATGCAGGAGCTGTGCAGTAGTAAGGCTCATGTGTGGCTGCAGCTGAAGCTGGCGAGTGGTGGCAGAGCAGGGAGTAATAGCGCCCCTGCTCTGCCACTATGGAAAGCACTGCCATTACGTTGCTGGCGCTGGGCGCCCCTGCTGCAGGGCCGAGGACAGCCACCGCTGGAGGGACCAGAAAGGCAAGTACTTTTTTTGGTTTTAAATGATAAATGAGGGGGCAAAATGGGACACAAAGGAGAGTGCATTATAAAAGGGGGCATAACAGAGGGGCACTAATTATGGGGGCATATACATATATACATTTTATTAACCATCATAGAAAACTAAATGTACTGGTTGACTGTAACTTATCGCATGTGTTTCAATGGAAAAGCATGTGATTAGCCCCGCCCCCAGACGTTTGCATTGGGTTTCTACACCCAATGTAAACGCCCCATGTGACCGCACCCTAAACATTCAGGTAAATTTTTTCTTTTCTTGAAAATATCGTATCGAGTATCGTGATACTTCTCTGGGTATCATATCGCACACACAATTCTGGTGTTGGTGCAACCTTAGTGCAAAGTACAACCAGAGATTCTTATACTGCGCCAGATTTATCATCCAGCATAAGACGGCGTAGTCCAACTCTGCACCACCCTTACCACACTTCAGAGTCCGGCTGCTCTGAAAGACACCAACCCCTGTGACATTCGCTGGCGACATTCTGGCAGCATTGGTATCTAGTGACCAAATCACTAAAGAAAAAAAGATTAAAAGTTATTCAATCAGACATGGGGGAGGGTTTATCAGAAGCCTCTGTTCTAGTTGTCCATGACAACCAATCAGAGATCAGCTTTGATTTTCCTATGGCTGTTTATAAAATGAAAACTGAGCTCTGATTAGTTGTCATGAGCAACTAGAACAGTTCTGCTCTCAGAGGCTTCTGATAAATCTTCCCCTTTATTTCCAGAAGGAGATTTCATAAATCTGAACCCTGCAGAATAATTGTGACAAACATGGAGATAGAAGATACCTATGACACACAGGCAGCAAGAGGCAGGAATGACAACTGGTGCAAAGATGCGGCTGACCCCCGGGTGTGCTCCCCATTGTCATCAGGGGAACCCCATGTTAGGGTGCGGTCACACGGTGCGTTCTTCAATGCAAAACACATCAATAAGTGTAACGCGTGAGCGCAGCCTCAGTTCTCCTACCTACGGCATCTACACCACATCTACACCTGTCTGATATGACATATCCCTGTGGCTTCATAACACACAACACGCTCACTCTTACTCCCCATCTTTCCTGGAAACATCAGAAAACCTGGTCTTCAGTCCTAAACGTACGGCCGGGAGGACGGAGAAAGAGGTTCTGTGAAATGCTGCCGCGCTGTCCTGCTGGGTCTGGACATCCGTGCTGTAATCCTGCGTTGTGGAAGGATCGGCCCTAATGTCAGAGAAAGGCAAAGTGATGAGGATTGTCGCCGTCTTGTCAGATTTTGTCCCTGTACATGGTGACCCGAGCCCGGGTGATACAAGGGTTATGCTAGAATTATCATTCAGTATAGTCAACATCACTGATAAAGTAGAAATCTCTATGGGACTTAGTATGCAGAGATGTAAATCACGAGCCCTCAGATGGTGCCGACTACCTGGCGCTCTTCATACTTATTGGTATAGACTAATGTCCAGCAATGTCACCACATACAGCGGTAACCAATCTATGGAAGAGGGTGGCGCTGATGCAACCAGAGCGCCATCTAGTGGTGGACAGCTACAAGGCAAGAAAGGGGCAGCTGTACTAAGAGTCTAAAACTTACAGGCTCCATGCACATGTCTGTATATGGGGGCTGCGAGGTGGCCGCAAACACAGCATCTACTCCATGGCTGCCACTCATTACTCATGGGCACCGTGCAGCGCACCCCAAAGAATACTGCAGCTCCTAATCCTGCACCGATGTGCAGCACGGCAGCCCGGCTCCCTATGCAAAAGGAGGGTCACTCACCCCCTACATTTAGACAAAAATGACTAAATAATGTAACCTCTGCACTGCCGGTGTATAGCGTGACACCCCCCCCCCTCCCCCCGCCAGGGTATAATCTGACTCCTTATTGTGA
>WNYA01002608.1:15123-37510 GCA_019512145.1 Engystomops pustulosus | reverse complement strand
TGCAGAGGGTGATGTATATACAGAGGTCATACACTGCAGAGGGTGATGTATATACAGAGGTCATACACTGCAGAGGGTGATGTATATACAGAGGTCATACACTGCAGAGGGTGATGTATATACAGAGGTCATACACTGCAGAGTGTGATGTATATACAGAGGTCATACACTGCAGAGTGTGATGTATATACAGAGGTCATACACTGCAGAATGTGATGTATATACAGAGGTCATACACTGCAGAGTGTGATGTATATATATATACAGAGGTCATACACTGCAGAGTGTGATGTATATACAGAGGTCATACACTGCAGAGGGTGATGTATATACAGAGGTCATACACTGCAGAGGGTGATGTATATACAGAGGTCATACACTGCAGAGTGTGATGTATATACAGAGGTCATACACTGCAGAGTGTGTACAGAGCCATCAGGATGTATATATACACATTGCGGGATATTCTCTCGTAGCCGGAGTGAAGTGTTGGGGATGTTTGGACCTCGGATGTGATGAGGGCGGAGAGCGGCACCTGCGCGGCCAGGGTTGGGCTGTCAGAATTAATAGGAATGGAGTATTATAAGAGGGGGGCTGCAGGAATGAAGTATTATAAGAGGGGGGCTGCAGGAATGGAGTATTATAAGAGGGGGGCTGCAGGAATGGAGTATTATAAGAGGGGGCTGCAGGAATGGAGTATTATAAGGGGGAGGCTGCAGGAATGGAGTATTATAAGAGAGGGGCTGCAGGAATGGAGTATTATAAGGGGGGGCTGCAGGAATGGAGTATTATAAGGGGGAGGCTGCAGGAATGGAGTATTATAAGGAGGAAGCTGCAGGAATGAGGTCAACAGCTGCCCAGAGTCGTGATGCATTACAGAGGTCATACACTGCAGAGTTGTGATGTATATACAGAGGAATACACTGGCAGAGTGTGAGGGTATATACAGAGGGTCATACACTGCCCAGAGCTGTTGATAGTAGATACAGGAGGTCATACACTGCAGAGTTGATGTATATACAGCAGCGTCATTACACTGCCAGAGTGTGAGTAATACAGACGTCATTACACTGCACGCAAGGGGTGCATTGTTGTATATACAGAGCGTAATACACTGCATGAGGCGTGATGTATATAAAGCAGGTCATACACCTTGCCAGAGCCGCGTAGATTGTATATACAGAGGTCATACACATGCAGAGTGTCTGCGTGATGTATATACAGAGGATAACATACACTGCAGAAGAGCGAGATGTATATACAGAGGTCATACACTGCAGAGGGTGTGTGCATTGTAGGATACAGAGGTAATACACTAGCCAGAGTGTAGATACTATATACAGAGGTTTCATTACACTGCAGAGTGTGATCATATATACAGAGGTCATACACTGCACACGAGGGTGATTATATACAGAGCCGTCCATACACTGCAGAGGTGATCCTATATACAGAGGTCATACACTGCAGAGCCGGGATCTATATACAGATCATACACTGCAGAGGTAGGAGCATCTAATACAGAGCGTTCAGACACGCAGAGGTGTGATGTATATACCAGATGACGTCATACACATGACAGAAGTGTGCATGTTCTATACAGAGACGTCATACACTGCCCAGAGTGTGAGGTATAACAGAGATACATACACTGCAGAGAAAGTGGTTATCTATATACAGCAAGTAATACATAGCACAAGAGTGTGATGTATATACAGAGCACGTCATTACACACTGCAGCGGTGTGATGGTTCTATATACAGAGGTCATACATGCCCCGGAGAGCGGTGCATTTGTATATACAGAGGTCATTACACTGCCAGAGGACGTCTGTCATCATATACAAGGTCATAACCACTGACAGGAGGGTTGAATGTATATAAAGAAAGGTCATACACTAGACAGAGTGTCGATTGTATATACAGAGGGTCATACCGGCATAGCAGTGTGCTGTGATCGTATATACAGAGCACGTCATTACCTAGCCAGAGAGAGATGTGGATGTATATACAGAGGTCATTACACTAATGCAGATGTGTGATGTATATACAGAGGTCATAACGCAGAGCGTGATAGTATATACACGAGGTCCTTACACCTGCAGAGTGCTGATGGTATATACAGAGGTCATTACACGGAGAGTGTGAGGTAGATACAGAGGTCATACACGGCCAGAGATGTAGAATGTATAACAGCAGGTAAACATGCAGAGTTGTGATGTAATATACAGAGCCAGTCAACACTGCAGAGATGTGAGGTATATACAGAGCATACACTGCAGATGCTGTGATGTATATACAGAGCCGTCATACACTGCCAGAGTGTGATGTATATACCAGAGGTAATACACTGCCCCATGAGTGTGGAAGTAGATACAGAGGTCATACAACTGCAGAGTGGTGAGATATATACAGAGTATGCACCACTGCAGAGTTGTGATGTAATACCGAAGTACATGCCAGCTAGCCAGAGTAGACTGTGATTGTATATAGAGAGGTCATACACTGCCCAGAGGTGAGGAATATATCAGAGGTGTAATACACTTGCAAACCAGAGTGTGCTGTAATGACAGAGGGGTCATACACTGCAGAGTTAGTGATGTATATACAGCAGAGCTCATTTACGCTGCACAGAGTGGATGTATATCACAGAGGTCATACACAATGCAGAGCTCGTGATCGTATATACAGAGGTCATACCTGCAGAGTGCGGATGTATATACGATGAGGTCATACACTGACAGAGTGTATGATGTATATACAGAGGTCATACACGCAGAGTGACCTGATGTATATACAGAGGTCATACACTTCAGAGTATGTGCATCTTAACAGAGGTAATACATGCCAGAAGTGTGAGTATATACAGAAGAGTCATACACTACGCTAGAGTGTGATGTATATACAGAGCGTCATACACTGCAGAGGCTGATGTAATACAGAGGTCATACATGCCAGAGTGCCTAGATCTATATTACAGAGGTTGTCATACACTGCAGAAGCGGTGATCTATAATACAGCAGCGGTCATACACTGCAGAGGGCTGATTTGTGGTTGATCATACAGAGGTAATTACACTGCAGATGTGTGATTGTATATACAGAGGTCATACATAGCAGAAGTGTGATTGTATATACAGCAGCCGCTCATACACTAGCCAGCAGTGTGATGCTCGATACAGACAAGGTCTACAATGCAGTTGATTGTGATGTATATCAGAGGTCATACACTTGCAGAGCTGTGATGTATATACACGGAAAGGTCATATACACGCAGAGTGTGATGTTATACAGCACAGGTCATACCCTTATGCCAGAGTTGTGCATCTATATACAGAGGTCATACACTGCCAGAGTGTCGATGCGATATACAGAGCGTCATACACTGCCCAGAGGTATGTGTGACGTGTGAGGTATATACAGAGGTCATGAACACTGCTAGAGTGTGATGTATAGACAGAGCGCTCATACACGCGCAGAGTGATGCTGTAGATACAGAGGTGGTCATACACTGCAGAGTGTATTTTTTGTATATACAGAGCGGTTCATACACTGCAGAGTGTGATGTATAATACAGAGGGTCATACACTGCAGAGGTGATGTATATACAGAGGTCATACACTGCAGAGTGTGAATGTATATACAGCCGGTCAATTACACTGCCAGAAGCTGTGATTGTATATTACAGAGGTTCATACACTGCACAGAGGGTGATGAGATACAGAGGTCATACACGCCCAGAGCGGTTGGTATGTACTATAAGAGGTCATACACTGCCCAGAGGCGTGATAGTATAGAAAGAGTCATATCAGCTGCAGAGCGCAGTGATTATATACAGACGTCATACACTGCCCAGCAGTGCTGATGTATTTATAAGAGGTCATACACTGCGAGACTGTGATGTATATACAGAGGTTCTATACACTGCCAGCGAGATGCCAATACTTATGTGATGTTATATACTAGAGGTCATAACACTGCAGAGTCGTGATGATATCACAGAGGCGTCATACCACTGCAGAGTGTGATGTATATACATGAGGTCATACACTGCAGAGTGTGATGTATTAAACAGAGGTCATACACTGACAGCGCGAGTGTGCATCTATATACAGCAGCGTCATACACTGCAAAGAGGGGTGATCTATATACAGTAAAGCGTCATACACTGCCCAAGAGTGTTGATGATATACAGAGCGCTCATACACTGCAGAGTGTGATGATGTATATACAGAGCGTCATGACACTGCAGAGTGTGATGATATATACAGAGGTCATTACACTGCAGAATGTGATGTATTAAGAGGTTCATACCCACTGCAGAGGGTGATGATACAGAGGTATACAAGCAGAGTGTGTACAGAGCCATCAGGATGTATAGATACAACATTGCGGGATATTCTCTCGTAGCGGGAGTGAAGTGTTGGGGATGTTTGGACCTCGGATGTGATGAGGGCGGAGAGCGGCACCTGCGCGGCCAGGGTTGGGCTGTCAGAATTAATAAGTGAATTTATCTTCTCCGCCTCTTTATTACAGGCATCAATCTGGGAAAAACAAAAGTACATCCTGATTTATCATCAAGAAGAGGAGCTCCCATCCCCAACGAGCCATGGAGGGGGGCTGCAGGAATGGAGTATTATAAGGGGGGGCTGCAGGAATGGACGTATTTAAAGGGGGGAGGCTGCAGGAATGGAGTATTATAAGAGGGGGGCTGCAGGAATGGAGTATTTAAGGGGGGCTGCAGAATGGAGTATTATAAGAGGGGGGCGGACAGGAATGAAGTTATTAACGAAGGGGGGCGCAGGGAATGGAGTATTATAAGAGGGGGGATGGCAGGAATGGAGTATTATAAGGGGGGCTGCAGGAGACTGGAGTATTATAAGGGGGAGGGGAGGCTTGCAGGAATGGAGTATTATAAGAGAGGGGCTGCAGGACTGGAGATGCTAAGGGGGGGCTGCAGGAATGGAGTATTATAAGGGGGGGAGGCTGCAGGAATGGAGTATTATAAGGAGGAAGCTGCAGGAATGGCGAATTATAAGGGGGGGCTGAGGGAATGGAGTATTATAAGGGGAGGCTGCAGGAATGGAGTTTATAAGGGGGGCTGCAGGAATGGAGTAATAGAGGGGGCGGGCTGCAGGAATGGAGTATATAAGAGGGGGGCTGCAGGGAAAGAAGTATATTTAGGGGGGCTACAGGAATGGAGTATTATAAGAGGGAGGGGAGGCGCAGGAATGGGTAATTATAAGAGGGAGGCTGCAAGTATGGAGTATTATAAGATGGGGCTGCAGGAATGGAGTATTACAAGAGGGGGCTGCAGGAATGGAGTATTATAAGAGGGGCATTGCAGGAATGGAGTATTATCAGAGGGAGGCTGCAGGAATGGAGTAGATAAGGGGGAGGAGGCTGCAGGGAAGGCGTATATAAGAGGGGGCTGCAGGGAATGGAGGTATTATTAAGAGGGGGCGCCAGGAATGGAGTATTATAAGAGGGGCACTGCAGGAATGGAGATTACAGAGGGATGGCTGCAGGAATGGAAGTATTATAAGACGGGGGGCTTGCAGGAATGGAGTATTATAAAGGGGGGCGCAGGATGGAGGATTATGAAGAGGGGGGGGCTTGCAGGAATGAAGTATGGTAGGGGGGGCTGCAGGAATGGAGTATTATAAGAGGGGGCTGCAGGAATGGAGTATTATAAACGGGGGCTGCAGGAATGGAGTTTTATAAGAGGGGGGCTGCAGGAATGAAGTATTGTAGGGGGGGCTGCAGGAATGGAGTATTGTAGGGGGGGGCTGCAGGAATGGAGTATTATAAAGGGGGGCTGCAGGAATGGAGTATTATAAGAGGGGGGCTGCAGGAATGAAGTATTGTAGGGGGGGCTGCAGGAATGGAGTATTATAGGAGGGGCTGCACGAATGGAGTATTATAGGAGGGGGCTGCACGAATTGAGTATTATAAGAGGGAGGCTGCAAATATGGAGTATTATAAGATGGGGGATGCAGGAATGGAGTATTATAAGAGGGGGCTGCAGGAATGGAGTAATGTAAGAGGAGAGGCTGCAAGAATGGAGTATCATAAGAGAGGGGCTGCAGGAATGGAATATTACAAAAAGGGGGCTGCAGGGATGGGTTTTGTATTATAAGAGGGGTGCTGCCAGGAATGGATATTATAAGAGGGGAGTTGCAGGAATGGAGTTTATAAGAGGAGAGGGGTACAGGAAGTAGGAGAATGTAAGAGGGGAGCTGCTGCAAGGAATGGAGTATTATAAGAGAGGGGCTGAAGGAAGGAGTTTTCAAAAAGGGGGGCGGCATGAGGATAGGGGTATTATAAGAGGGAGGAAGCAGGAATGGGGTATTATGAGAGGGGGCTGCAGGAGTGGAGTATTATAAGAGGGGGGCTGCAGGAAAGGAGAATTATAAGAGGGGGCACTTCAGGAATGGAGTATTATAAGAGGGGGGCTGCAGGAATGAAGTATTATAAGAGGGGGCTGCAGGATAGAGTATTATTAGGGGGAGGCTGCAGGAATTGAGTATAATAAGGGGGGGGTTGTAGGAATGGAGTATTATAAGAGGGGAGGCTGCAGGAATGGAGTATTATAAGTGGGGGGCTGCAGGAATGGAGTATTATAAAGAAGGGGGGCTGCGGAATGGAGTTATTTTAAATGGGGGCGCAGGATGATGAGGAGGTATTATAAGAGGGGGGGGGCTGCAGGAATGGAGTGATTTAAGAGGGGGTCGCAGGAACTGAGTATTATAAGAGGGGGCTACAGGAATGGAGTATTATAGAGGGAGGCTGCAGGAATGGAGTATTATAAGGGGGAGGCTGCAGGAATGGAGTATTATAAGGAGGAAGCTGCAGGAATGGAGTATTATAAGGGGGAGCCTGCAGGAATGAAGTATTATAAGGGGGAGGACTGCAGGAATGGAGTATTATAAGAGGGGGCTGCAGGAATGGAGTATTATAAGAGGGAGGCTGCAGGAATGGAGTATTATAAGGGGGAGGCTGCAGGAATGGAGGTTTATAAAGAGGGAGGCTGCAGGAATGGAGTATTATAAGAGGGAGGGCAGGATGGGTATATAAGAGGGAGGCTGCAGGAATGGAGTATTATAAGGGGGAGGCTGCAGGAATGGAGTATTATAAGGGGGCTGCAGGAATGGAGTATTATAAGGGGGAGGCTACAGGAATGGGTATTCTAGAGGGAGGGGCCTGCAGGAATGGAGTATATTAGAGGGGAGGCTGCAGGAATGGAGTATTTAAGAGGGAGGCTGCAGGAATGGAGTATTATAAGAGAGGGGCTGCAGGAATTGAGTATTATAAGAGGGGGTCCGCAGGAATGGAGTATTGTAAGAGGGGGGCTGCAGGAATGGAGTATTATAAGGGGGAGGCTGCAGGAATTGAGTACTATAAGAGGGGGTCCGCAGGAATGGAGTATTATAAGGGGGAGGCTGCAGGAATGGAGTATTATAAGGGGGAGGCTGCAGGAATGGAGTATTATAAGAGGGAGGCTGCAGGAATGGAGTATTATAAGAGGGGGCTGCAGGAATGGAGTATTATAAGGGGGAGGGCTGCAGGAATGGAGTATTATAAAGGGGCTGCAGGAATGGAGTATATAAGGGGGGAGGTGCAGGAATGGAGTATTATAGAGGGGGGCTGCAGGAATGGAGTAGATTATAAGAGGGAGGATGCAGGAATGGAGTATTAGAAGAGGAGTGCAGGAATGGAGTATTATAAGGGGGAGGCTGCAGGAATGGAGTATTATAAGAGGGGGCTGCAGGAATGGAGTATTATAAGGGGGACGCTGCAGGAATGGAGTATTATAAGAGGGGGCTGCAGGAATGGAGTATTATAAGGGGAAGCTGTAGAATGGAGAGTACCCACACCCACTAACATGTTGACATGAGGACAGATGGTGTAATAAAGCAGTTTTTATAATAATGTGCAATTATAGGGGAAAAAATGTCCCTATGACCAAAAATATAGTTAAACCCGTCCTTCTCACCTGAATGGTTTGTTTGATTGTCTACTGGGAGGACGAGGACGATGATCTTGACTCCACGCTCAGGTATCGAAGACGTCGCACTGGGGCACAGAGATGTGGAGGCGGATCTTCTGCAGGATGTCCCGGACACTTATCGCTCCCTTTTTGTTGCCTGGGAAGATGATTAATAATATAAGAATATTACCATTATGTGATTTTTACATAAACGTTTCTTCTTCACTTCTTCTACTTTAGAGGATCAGTTCCAAAAGAGAGACGTATTCCCAAAGAATCAACTTATGTAAATCAGCCTGAGGAGTTTTGGCCGACGCCCCCGGAGCTGCTCTTGGCTCCACCTACTCAATATCCTCCCGGCTGTCGGCAAGAAGACTTTCCTGAAATAGTAACCGCCCGGAAGCAAAGTCTTCTCTCTCTCGTGTGAGACCTGCAGACATCCAGGAGACGTCCCCGGGGTCTGTGCTGAATATTGGGGGTGGATACTGAGTAGGTGGAGCCAAGAGCCGCTCCGGTGACGCCGGCCAAAGCGCCCCGGGCTCATTTGTCAAGGGTTCAGAACCAACTTTTAGAGACTTTGATGATGAGGGTGTGGCCTCAGAAAAGGGGGGGTGGCTTGTCAGGAAAAGGGTTGGGCACCAAAATTATGCAGATACAAGGTCCCATTAATCATCACATTAGTGGAAATAAGTATGTGCCCCCTCCAAGGAGCAGAATATACGGACTAAAATTTGAAAAGCTTTAACCTATAAGAAGAAGGTTTAAATTTTTATTTGGTTTTGTGGAATTATTACCGCACCTCAGCAAATCGGTCCAACTTTTCTTATCGATATAAGATCTCAGGACCCCAGCACATACCGGCAGCAGGCAACCTGCACAGAGAGAGAGAAGCCATATGATACACGTATTAATGCCCCTGACAGCAATTCACTGCAGCCCCTGCTCCTCCAGACACTGCAAGGGAAACCCCTAGCGTCACAAGATCCCATGTATGGACTACAGATAGATTTACAGCTAAATTCCTTATAAGAGAACAGTGAGGCCATCATGGGAAGTGAGGGCGGCAAGTAATAGACTCATTTCTGGGGCGAAGGCCGGAAGAGGTTGGACTCCGCCCCTTCTCTGCTGCAGAAGAAAATGTCTGACACGTACAGAAACTTTAATGTTGTAACTCTGGAAAGATGAGGGAGAGATGCACAATGAGCCTCATTCTGTTTATTCTGAAAGGGCAAAACTGTTGCAAAAAGTTGGCAAAAATTATTATAAACCCGGAGGTAAAACCCTCTCAATGGATTCTGTCTGCTCAATTCTGAGTTTGCTGATCTCATCCAGAGTGGTTACCTGCCTTACAGTTGATTGCTTAGGCTCAGCTGGGTGTCTGTTCTCGGGAAAGCTGGGTGCTATCATTGTATAGGCTCTGTGTGTTTCACAGCTGGGGGTTGGGAATGCATGGACGAGCCAGTCAGTGGTGGGGGGCGGCTTCCAGGGCCTGGATAAATGGCTGCAGCTCAGTCACTCAGGGCTGGTTATGTTTTCCGAGTGACCACCGCCACAATGGGACCCTGTATCCCTCCACATCTCGGGGACCCTGTATCCCTCCACATGGGACCCTGTATCCCTCCACATCCGGGACCCTGTATCCTCCACATCCGGGACCCTGTATCCTCCACATCCGGGACCTGTTTCCCTCACATCCGGACCTGTGTCCTCCACATCGGGACCTGTGCCTCCACATCCGGGACCCTGTGTCCGTCCACATCCGGGACCCTGTGTCCCCACATCCGGGACCCTGGTCCCGCCACACACGGGACCCTGGTCCCGCCACATCAGGGACCCTGTGTCCCGCACATCCGGGCCCGTGTCCCGCCACATCCGGGACCCTTTATCCCTCCACACCGGGACCTGTTGTCCCGCAACATCCGGACCCTGTGTCCCGCCCACATCCGGGACCCTGTGTCCCGCCACATCCGGGACCCATGTGTCCGTCCACATCCGGGACCCTGTATCCTCCACATGCGGACCCTGTATCCCTCCATATCCGACGGATCCCCAACTCGGGACCCTGATCCCTCACATCCGGGACCTTTATCCCTCACATCCGGGACCCTTGATCCCCCTCCACATCTCGGGACCCTGTATCCCTCCACATCCCGACTCTGTATCCCTCCACAACGGGACCCGTATCCCTCCATATCCGGGACCATGTATCCCTCCACATCCGGAAACTGTGTATCCCGCACATCTGGGACCCTGGTCCGCCACATCCGGGACCCTGTATCCCTCCACATCCGGGACTCTGTATCCCTCCACATCCAGGACTCTGTATCCCTCCACATCCGGAACTGTGTATCCCTCCACATCTGGGACCCTGTGTCCCGCCACATCCAGGACCCTGTATCCCTCCACATCCGGGACCCTGTATCCCTCCACATCCGGGACCCTGCATCCCGCCACATCCGGGACCCTGCATCCCGCCACATCCGGGACCCTGCATCCCTCCACATCCGGGACTCGTACCCTCCACATCCAGGACTCTGTATCCTCCACTCCGGAACTGTGTATCCCTCCACATCTGGGACCCTGTGTCCCGCCCACATCCAGGACCCTGTATCCTCCACATCGGGACCCTGTATCCCTCCACATCCGGGACCTGCATCCGCCACATCGGGACCTGACATGCCACATCCGGGCCTGCACCCTCCAATCCGGGACCTGCATCCCCCACATCCGGACCACTGCATCCCGCCCACACCGGGACCCTGCATCCCGCCACATCCGGGACCCGCATCCCCCTCCACATCCGCGACTCTGTATCCCTCCACATCCGCGACTCTGTATCCCTCCACATCCGGACCTGTATCCCTCCACATCCAGGACCCTGTATCCCTCCACATCCGGGACCCTGTGTCCCGCCAATCCAGGACCCTGTACCCTCCACATCCGCGATCTGTATCCCTCCAATCCGGGACCCTGTATCCCTCCAACACAGGACCCTGTATCCTCCCACATCCGGGACCCTGTATCCCTCCACATCGGGCCCTGTATCCTCCACATCCAGGACCTGTATCCGCCACATCCGGACCGAGCCCTCCCATCGGGACCCTGATCCCTCCACATCCGGGACCCTGTATCCCTCCACATCGGGACCTGATCCCTCCACATCCGGGACCCTGTATCCCTCCACATCCGGGACCCTGCATCCCTCCACAATCCGGGACCCTGTATCCCTCCACATCGGGACCCTGTATCCCTCCACATCCGGGACCCTGTATCCCTCCCACTCGGGACCCTGCATCCCTCCACATCCGGGACCCTGTATCCTGCTGTTTGGGATGAACTGTACCCATCTATTGTGACTTTTGTGGCAGGAAAACTTTCCAATTGTCATTTTGCAGTAAACGATCGGGCACTTACCTGGAGGTATGACCGCTCTGCAGCCGCTGGGCTCTTGGTCGGGCACTTAATAGATGCACATTCTGAATAAAAACTGTGCTCAGGAAAATCCCGACATCCTGGCAGCGGCCGTAATAATCCACAGCCACGCGCTCCGAATACGCGTTGCAGACGTTATCGTAGGTCTCCCCGTTGTGTCCACACACCGGCTCCAGCGACTTGCAGAAAAAAGGCTAAAAAACAGCACAAAACGCTACAAATATTAACATGGATAAAACCTTTATCGCCGGTTGCAAGGCTTTCGAGTCTAATCTACGCTGCTATTGGATGACTCGGTTTATGCCAGAATTGTGCCCAATATTTTGACGCATTGGGGTACAAAATTAGACCACCCCCCTTTCTCAAAGTCCCGCCCTTTTACTTAAAGGCGTCAGAGCCTCTCACTTCATTACTTCTTTAGCCGTCTACATTCCCTGAATTACACAAAGGACGTTACAGTTAGCTTGCTACTCCCAAGCTTAAAGTGAGCTCTACTCACCATCCTGCGGGACACCAGTGTCATATCAAGGGGGGAGATCTTACCAATACAATCCACTAAGAAATTGCGATTGGTTTGTAAACGTTAAACTCTCTGTTACAAGGAAATCCTGTATACATTCTGTAGTGTGTGTCTAAGCAGGATGAATACGGCTATAGGTGACTGCACACAAGCAAGTTTGTTCTGTTACACTTGTGTGTGTCTGATCGATTAGCTGGGGCTACTATGCTCTGTGTCACTTCAGCTCAGCTACCCAGGGCTACTATGCTCTGTGTTACTCAAGAAGAGCCCTTCAGCTCAGCTACCCAGGGCTACTATGCTCTGTGTTACTCAAGAAGAGCCCTTCAGCTCAGCTACCCAGGGCTACTATGCTCTGTGTTACTCAAGAAGAGCCCTTCAGCTCAGCTACCCAGGGCTACTATGCTCTGTGTTACTCAAGAAGAGCCTTCAGCTCAGCTACCAGGGTACTATACTCTGTGTTACTCAAAGAAGAGCCCTTCAGCTCAGCTACCCAGGGCTACTATGCTCTGGTTACTCAAGAAGAGCTCCTTCAGTCGCACCCAGGGCTACTATGCTCTATTACTCAAGAAGAGCCTTAGCTCAGCACCCAGGTACTATGCTCTGTGTTACTCAAGAAGAGCCCTTCAGCTCAGCTACCAGGGCTACTATGTTCTGTGTTACTCAAGAAGAGCCCTTCAGCTCAGCTACCCAGGGCTACTATGTTCTGTGTTACTCAAGAAGAGCCCTTCAGCTCAGCTACCCAGGGCTACTATGCTCTGTTACTCAAGAGGAGCCCTTCAGCTCAGCTACCCAGGGCTACTATGCTCTGTGTTACTCAAGAAGAGCCCTTCAGCTCAGCTACCCAGGGCTACTATGCTCTGTGTTACTCAAGAAGAGCCCTTCGACTCAGCTACCCAGGGCTACTATGCTCTGTGTTACTCAAGAAGAGCCCTTCAGCTCAGCTACCCAGGGCTACTATGCTCTGTGTTACTCAAGAAGAGCCCTTCAGCTCAGCTACCCAGGGCTACTATGCTCAGTGTCACTTCAGCTCAGCTACCAGTGTCCATGGCGCTTGTTGGGCACACTTGCTTGTGTTCCCCCTGCTTAGAGTCTGCCCTTTGTCTCCCTGTGTTACTTTATACATTTCTGAGCATTGAGTTTTAACACTTTCTGCTCTCAGCCCTGCTATAGTATACTACAAGCACTATCATCTAACAGAACAGCTTGTAAGTCCCTGCTCAGCACATCTGGCTGTAAGTAAGAGACATACAAGCAGGGCAGTGGGGGCAGACACAAGGCGAGCAGCTCAGACATGTAATACAGTCTGGAATACAGGATTTCCTGAGTCTTATTAACTTTTATTCTCATCTTGTTTTTTCACAAACCAAGCAGATTATTACACAAGATTCTAGATTGCCTCATGTGACACTTACACTTCATGGGGAACCTGTCATCAGAAATTGACCTAATTAACCATTGGGAAGCAGATTAACACCTTCCAGATGATGCTTCTTTCATGGCTCAGTGCGGCGGCATCATCCAGATAATCAACTTTGCAGTGAGTTGTAAATAGTTTGTATAAAGTCATGGAGGCGGAGCTCAGAAATGAAGTCAAGCTCTCCTCACCTCAGAATGAAGGAGATCTGGTTAGTGATGTGTCTGGATGTAGGACCATCAGTTACAGTGAAGAGGACCTTCTGGAGTGGGGAGAGCTTGACTTCAGTGTTAAACTCTCCGCCTTCTTGACTTTATGCAACCAAATTACGTGTCACTTCAAAGTTGATTTTCTGGATGTTGCCACCGTCCTGGGCCATGAAATAGACCTGTTCTAGAAGGTGTTCAGCTGCTTGATGACCTACTGCTAGTAGTTTATTAGGTCAATTTCTGCTGACAGGTTCCCTTTAAACCACCTTGGGCCTTACTTTCCAGACTGTTGTAATAATAGTTTGCTATGAGGCGCATTGTGAGCCCCCCCCCCACCTCTCACAAGTGTTAATTATATTATATTATTATTATAATAAAGTGCTAGGGCTGCCCTGACTCCGCCCCTCTTATAATACTTACCTCTGTGGGTAAAAGAGCCGCACTGAACTCTTTCTGTAACTCCTGACATTTGCAGACACTTTCATGTAACTATTTGTTAGTTTTATTCACTTTTTTGTACAATTTTTTTGTATCATTCTTATACATTTTTTTATTTCTTCTCCAGTAAACATTTTGGTGACTTTGGGCCTGACCACAAGGTCTGGAGCGCTCGCTCATGCCCCTGTAGCTGTGATGGACAGGACCCTGTTCTCTCTATGACGGGGGTGTGAGGGGGGCACTGGATGTCTTGGCCTCGCTCATTGTCCAATGAAATGCTCATTCATTATTTTTACTAGAGGGAACCCGTCATCATGATTTACCTTCTCACACTAACTGCTATGTCTTACATTTGCCCATTCCTGCCACCAATAATTCCTTCTGTGCCAAAAATTCCTTTTAGAAAATGAGGCTGAAGTTCTTTGTGATGTGTTAGCAGAGCACTTCCCGTCTCCAACTACAATTTTTAATTAAAAAATTAACTTTTAAAAAGTATCTTACAACCTTAGAACCCTCATCTGACTAATGGGGGCATCTATTATTTTCAGCTGAGTCATTGAGCTCTATTGCAGCTCCCTCGTCCCCCCTCCCTTCTGACTACATCATACTGTAAGTGCCAGTCCCGGGCTTGTGCACTCCGCTCATCTCTTGAATCCTGCAGAGTGCGCATTGGAGAGCCAAGCGGAGGACCTAAGCCCAGGACATGCGCCGTCACACAGGATAATGTAGTCAGAAGGCAGGGGGGAAGAGGGAGCTGCCACAGACATTGCAGAAACCTGTAATGACCATGATACTGTCACCATCCAGTCTCTTCTCTCTTCCTCCAGCTAAGTCATGTCGATCTGGAGCCCCGAGCTGCTCTGGACCCTATTGACTTTACTGGGGAATCCGTCTATCTATACGATCACTGTATTCCTCCCTGCACCTGGCACCGGCCGTCAGACCACAATTGCAGTAAGGTCTCTCCATAGAAGCCTTTGTGGATGCGGCTTGTTTATGGTGGCTCACAAGTAATATAAGGGAGACGTATACTAACAAACCGTTGGGTGCATGAGGCCTAAATCTAAATCCATTGCTTCTTCTCCATAAAAATTAACTTTTAAAAAGTATCTGTTAACCTCAGAACCCTCATCTGACTAATGGGGGCATCTATTATCTTCAGCTGAGTCATTGAGCTCTCTTGTAGCTTCCTCGTCCCCCCTCCCTTCTGACTATGTCATCCTGTAAGTGCCAGTCCCGGGCTTGTGCACTCCGCTCGTCTCTTGAATCCTGCACAGTAAGCATTGGAGAGACAAGCGGGGGACCTAAGCCCGGAACATGCGCCTTTGCACAGGATGACGTAGTCAGAAGGGAGGGGGGAAGAGGGAGCTGCCACAGACATTGCGGAAACCTGTAATTAGGTTTTAAGGTTTTTAAAAAATAGAAAAGGAAGCTTCAGATCCGGGGCATTTTACGGAGAAGTCTATAAGTTTCCTCAATCTGTGACCCGACATGGATTTATGACCGGTCCCTTTTATAGTTTATAGTGGAAACTACATGGTACGCAACAAACAAGCCAAAGCCGTGCTAGAATTTCAGGGCTCTTAGGGCCGGTACGGTCAATCCTGGGCGGGGCACCGGCCGGATCTCATGGACCACAGTGATCACGGTGCCAGGGACCGGACTCCATGCATCATATAGATTTATACAAGGAGTCATAGAGATTACATATCACTATGATGCTCAGACTCCCGGCCTGCGCTGTGGTCGTCCCATGAAATCCGGACACTGTAGGTCTGTGGTTTGGCTGGAGAAGCCTCTGCAGGAGGTCCATACGTTCTGTAACGCTGCACAGGGGAGTCCGTACTATTCAGTGGTCACTCTCCCAGATGGGGACTTTTCAGGACTGTCTAGAGTACAGACTTACATACATATTGAGGTAAGTGACACGGATGTAGAGAGGGGGTTAGATCACATTCACTACAATGAGGACGGTCCTTGTGCTGGTGATGATTCTCCTCTAACACTTTGTATCTATGAGGACGGCACCGGGACATAGAATGAAGATGGATTCATCTGCAATAAACTTCAGAGACTCAGGACGGACCAGGAGCCGCCATTACAAGGTCCTGCGTGTCTGAGGGTCATTGCATGAGGTCTAGACATGGAGCTAGATATAATGTATCATATAATGTATAGTATAATGTATAATGTGTCTATGGATGAGAAGACTGGATGGAGACACAATGGGGATTGTTCATGGAAACAAAGTGGCTTCTTACTTAAGACATTAAGCATCAGATTCTGTTTCAGTGATTTCCATTTTGCCGTCTTGGGAGACAAAAAGCAGATGCAAAGTCAATAAACAGCAGAGGCTTCATGACAAGTGACTGGTTCTGGTCCGGTGTCATTGGATCTTACCTGACAGGAGCCTCGGTAGCTCAGCTGCTTCCCCCGCTGATACAAGGAGCAGAGGTTCATGTGCTCTGTGTGGTCGCTGTCACACGCGGGGTCCCTCACGTGTTCGCACTTCATCTGTCGGGGGACACATTCATACTGAGGGCACGGGAACTTCTCAAAGCTGGTGAGACAAACCTGTCTGCGGGGGATACACCTGCCGGAAGATATATAAGACGCCATCAATATAATGACCCCCTGTCTGCGGGGGATACACCTGCCGGAAGATATAGAGGACGCCATCAATCTAATGACCCCCTGTCTGCGGGGGATACACCTGCCGGAAGATATACAAGACGCCATCAATGTAATGACCCCCTGTCTGCGGGGGATACACCTGCCGGAAGATATAGAGGACGCCATCAATGTAATGACCCCCTGTCTGCGGGGGATACACCTGCCGGATGATATAGAAGATGCCAACATCTGCAGCGCGACCCACAATGTAATGACCCCCTGTCTGGTAACTCCTACCAGACACTGATTTATTGCTGCGCCACATGCACCATACTTATCATATGCCGGTGCCACAATTTAGCTTCTTTTCTGACACTCACTTTTTTTCTTTGCTTAATTTTGGAACCAGGCCACTGCCGCAGCACCCCGGCCATTGGCACAGAACCCAGGACATTGGCAGAGCACCCAGGAAATTGCCGCAGCACCCAGACCATTGCCGCAGCACCCAGACCATTGCAGCAGCACCCAGGACATTGCCACAGCACCCGGGCCATTGCTGCAGCACCCAGGCCATTGCCACAGCACCCAGGACATTGCCACAGCACCCAGGACATTGCCACAGCACCCAGCAATGCCACAGCACCCAGGACATTGCCACAGCACCCAGGCCATTGTCACAACACCTAGGCCATTGCTGCAGCACCCAGGACATTGCCGCAGCACCCAGGCCATTGGCACAGCACCCAGCACATTGCCAGAACACCCAGGAAATTGCCGCAGCACCCAGACCATTGCTGCAGCACCCAGGACATTGGCACAGCACCCAGGACATTGCCAGAACACCCAGGAAATTGCTGCAGCACCCGGGACATTGCTGCAGCACCCAGACCATTGTCACAACACCCAGGCCATTGCTGCAGCACCCAGGACATTGCCGCAGCACCCAGGACATTGCCGCAGTACACAGGACATTGCTGCAGTACCCAGGACATTGCCTGTGAGGAGTTGTAGAGAGCATCATCATTGGAGCTTGTCCTCCAGGCCCCATTATTCTTTCTGGTCAGGGAGACCCTGGAGAGATGCTACAATCATCATCCAGATTTCTCCTCCGTCCTTCAATGGTAATGAAGACACCAATACGATTTAGAGATGGGGCAGAGCAGGAAGCAATAAGTAACTGCCAGGGGGGAATTTACAAGAAATAAGTAGGTTTTGGTTGAAATTGGGGAAATTGATCTCTTGAAGTTTTGCTATCACTGTCTTAGGCAGCACAAGATGCAGAATGGCTGGAAGTAAAAAAAAACCTACCCTCACCTATCGTCCTCCTCTTCATTCCGATCCCGGCTCTTGTCTTCTTACACTTGACACATCGGGATCACCTGAAAAAAAGACTTATAAAATGCAGCCAGGACAAGGCGTCCATCGCTCCAGGCGGCTAATTATTCCTGCCCCCTGTGTGACGTCACCTCCAGCCCTGGAAGATGGAGAGAGGCGGGATAATCAGCATCGGACATCTCATCCCTGAGCTCCCGGCGGCTTTATATAAATCTATTATTCAGGTGATCCCTGAGCTTAGAGAAGACAAGAGCCGGGATCAAGAAGAAGAGGAGGACAATAGGGGAGTGAAGGATTTTTTAATTTTATTGAGTGGTAGATTTCCTGTACACGGTGGTAATTCTGTAGCCAATCCGCAAGAAGATGAAACCTTGACGTGATGTACAATAACACAAGACAAGCTGCACAAACCCCCAACACCAAACATTTTATCTCACCGCAAAGAAAAGCCAAAAAAAAGCACAAATCATTAATAAATCAGATCATTCCAGCAGAAAAGGCACCAGAAATGTATCAAACTGAGTAAACTGATAAATCGTCCCCAATGTGACCTAAAAAATAAAGGAACCCAATTCAAATAATGAATAATGACTTGTTACTCTCCAGAAATGTGATGATTCCTGATTGGGGACAACACACACAATTTTAATAATAAATTGTATTTTTGTATCACATAACTTTATCAACCCAAGAATAAAGTCCCAATATTCACTAATGCTGAACAACACAACATTTATGAAGAGGCAATAATTCAATTGTTTTTTCAATTCTCTCGACACATTTTAATCAGTCAGTTACATTTACCCCCAATAATGGAGCCATCGAAACCTGAAAATTGTCCTGCAAAAATCAATATACGGATTTACTGTTAGAAAAATAGGCCGGTCCATAAGGGGTTAAGGGCAGGAGTCAAAGATTCTGCTGCTGTTATCTAGGCTGCTCACTACAGGAGAAAGAAGCAGAACGAGGCAGAGGAGAGGCTTTACTAATGGAATATAACACAAAGTTTCCTTTCCTTATCGCCTCCATTCATTACTGAAATGATACAAAGTAATAAATCTAAGGTCTGGTTATCCTCAGAATCAGCAGCAGCTAATGGAGGATAGAGTGACAAAGTTTAACCATTTCTAGACCTTGGTACTTACCTTTGGTTTCTGGAGCAAGGGTTCGGATCACACGGATCCTTTGAGGAACATTCTCCAAATGAGAACTGGTGGTCGAGCAGTCCGATGCAGCGCGCTATGCAGGCACTCGGGTAGCTGCGCCCATTCTTGCCACACACAGGAACAAACTTGTCGGCACAATTACAGGGCAGTCCTGGAAAATGAAAAACACATTAAAAGAAGGTTTTTTGCACCGAGCAAAGAAAAAAATTACTATTACATTTCAATTCATGTTCGACAAGAGAAAATTCATCAGAGTCCAGCGTATGTATAAGTGGAAGGAGGACCCTGCCCATGCGGAGTCATGATGTAAGGGTGGATGGAGACTCGAGGTGCGGGAGCAGAGCAATGGGGTCACTGTGTATTGTAGGGTTTGGACAGAATGGGGGACAGAATATTCTGGGGAAGGAGACGAATGTGAGAGGAGAAGGTAGAAGTAGAGAGCAGCTGAAGATCTTGGGAGGATTGGAGATAACATGTGGGACTGTTTGGGCCGCTAGGGTCAGAGGTAGATGGAGGGGACAAGGAGTGAAAGTTATTGTTAATATTTTATATTTTCCCCAACTCTTAAAGTTTGTTTGTGACTTTATTATTATAAACATTTTTACTTTTTTTTTTTTATTTGAAATGTGTTTTTATTTTTGCACAATTTAGTAAAGTTCCTCTAGTAATTGTGCACTTAGGTAGCAAATTCCATCCAGCACTGGATCATGCACGGGTAACCTGAGTGCCTGAAGTAGGGGAGCGCTGTGCTCAGCAATCTCTAACAGCTCCTATTGGATTGGATGGAGCAGTAGGACACACAACGCTCCACCTATAAGTGGGAATGGACCCCATCCTCTGGATTGCTGGAGCTCCTGTTCTTGTGATCAGTGGTGGCGGGGCGCGGCAGGGGTGGAGCGGGTGCGGTCTTGCTTGATATATCTGGATGGAGCAGGAGGGGCGTGAGAAATGCACCCCTCCCAACGTTTGTGCAACTTGCCGCACCGAGGCCTGGCCTTTTTCATGGCTGGAGGAAGCTGGGCCCCAGAATACCGGAGCGGCTGGATAGTGCGACCTTGTGCACAGCGATGAAGGTCTCCAGCGGGTGGTGTGTGCAAGAGAATGGAGGGAGAGGCTGATGCAATGGTTTCTCCATCGGGAAACCCCAATGTGTAGCTAAGGATCCCTGGGGATGGAGGATGGGGCGCCCGTGGTGGTGAACAGCCGGATCCAGGGATGACTCAGGTTGGTTAATTACAACTTATAGTTCTTCATTCAGCTGAATGGAGGACACTGGTTGGAGCTCCGGTCCTCAGGAAGGTGTCACCCAGCCGCGTATAAAGCTTCAGGCTGGGCTGGTTGTGCAGGAGTCCTGGAGGTGGAGCTCTGCTCTGGGTTGTAGGTCCAGGTGTCAGGACACCTCTGCTTCCCAGGGTCTCCTCTTTACTCCAGAGACCTCCTGAGAAAAGACCCTGGAACTTTCCAGCCACGAGGGGCTTTATAACCTCTTCTTGTCAAACCAGCTCCCTCCTACCATCACAGTAACAGAGCATATGATTGGACAATGAGATTAACCCTTGCCTATCAGGCAGAGACTTACGGCTGCTATTAACCCTTTGCATCGGCAGGGATGTTGCATTTGTGTCTTACTAATTTTTTTCCCAATTGTTGTTTTTTTGGGTGTGATCACAGGGTTTTAGTAGTAGTTGCAGTGCTGTTTTTACAAGACTTTCTCGCTGTTTTATCTCGGTCACGGTTACTTCGTTTTTGCGCTTCTTACCAGTGAACATGCTGCGATCCCCCTCTGCGGCCGCTTCCTCCATGCACTGGCGCTTCGAGCACTGGACTTTACCAGCGACGCACGAGCAGCTGTTACAGGACACCTTGAAGGACGTTCCGTGATCTAGAAGAAATTTAGACATTAATTGATCAGAGATGGAATTATTAACCATTTGTATTATTTTTATGTTCCAAATTTTTACTTTTAATTGAAATTTTAGGCTTAAAAAATAGTAAATGTAGCAGATCAGATGTTTGGGAACTATGGTTTTTACCTTTTTTTTACATATTTCTTATTTTTTACTGTATTTGGGATTTAAAAAGTAACTTGTCTTATACAGAATTTCTACGGTGTCAATGGTCAGTGTTGGGCGGCGTTTCAGTGATCACATGTTTAGTCACATGACCCCCGGGATGCATCGAGACGACGGACCCGCTGCTGGTACCTACCTCTTCTGCCTCCTCTCCGGGGTCCCTACTGTAACACGCACTGGGGCTCCTGACACATAAATATGCTCAGTCGGTGGGAACTATGGAACGAGCGCAGTGCAGTATAACAGCCCTTGAATCATAGAGAAATATGCGGCACGGACACTATAACAGTTGTTACGGCTGGTGGGACACGACCTGGAGGACACCTTGATACATCCACATAAATTCAGCCGACGTTCAGTGTATTTCACATTTCTGTAAATGCATTTAAAATATATTGTTTTATTCACTCCTCTCTATATTACCGTATTTTTTGGACTATAAAACGCATGTTTAAGCAAGAAAAAATCTTGCTTAAAAGGATCCAGCACTGCCAGACCCTTCTGACTGCATTAATGGAGATCTGGTGATGCCCTGATATAGAGCTGCACCCGATCTCCCACAGAGGAGAGGCTCCGCACTGCTCTCTCCTCTCCCAGGCATCCTACAGGACCTGCGGCGATGTCAGAATCATGTGACTGATCACATGCTTCTTACATCACCACATACTGCTGAGGATGGGGACATGCTGCGCTGGGACAGGGTAAGAAGAAGGGAAAGAGGGGAAGGTGGGAAGTGTGTGTGTGTGTGTGGGGGGGGTTGTTATGTGTGTACAGCTGAGCTGTGTGTGTGTAACTGTATGGATGCAGCAGAACTGTGTGTGTAACTGTATGGATGATGCAAAGTTGTGTGTGTAACTGTATGGATGATGCAGAGTTGTCTGTGTGTAACTGTATGGATGATGCAGAGCTGTGTGTGTAACTGTATGGATGATGCAGAGCTGTGTGTGTAACTGTATGGATAATGCAGAGCTGTGTGTGTAACTGTATGAATAAAGCAGAGCTGTGTGTGTGTAACTGTATGGATGATGCAGAGCTGTGTGTGTGTAACTGTATGGATGATGCAGAGCTGTGTGTGTAACTGTAAGTATGAATCAGAGCTGTGTGCATAACTGTATGGATGTATCAGAGCTGTGTGTGTAACTGTATGGATGATGCAGAGCTGTGTGTGTAACTGTATGGGTGATGCAGAGCTGTGTGTGT
>WNYA01002607.1:0-37515 GCA_019512145.1 Engystomops pustulosus | reverse complement strand
AGAGTAATATACTCTCTGTACCATTTGTTTTTATCTTGCTTTATATTTTTCTTCAGTGAGTCATACACAGCCAACTTCTCTCTCAACTCCCTTATTTCCTCCTCCCCTAGGAATATTTGCGAATTAAATAAAAATAAAAGAAAACAGAATGAAACTGTAATTTATATAACGTATCAAAATGTCTCTTGTGATACAGACTGTGCAATTGTCTTGCAAGTTATCCTTTCTTACTGAGCACTGTAAAAAAAACATTGTCAGAAGCGGTGGATTTTGTATGTACCCACTTCCTTCTTGTATTTTAACTGATCCTTCGTCCACTTCCTTCTTGTATTTTCACTGATCCTTCGTCCGTGGAAAAAATTGTGGAACATGTCCTATTTTTTATGGATGCAGATCACGGAAGGCAATAGAAGTCTTTGCGTCCGCAGAAAAACCAGATAAAACATGTTTTTTTACGCAATGCGCAAGTGAAGCTGAGAACCAAAGCCAATTGGAAAGAACCCTAATAGTGTGATTGATTATCCAACAAAAAAGTGACTATAGCATTTTGAGATAGGTGGGAAAAAAGGGCTGCATAAAAGGTAGGGAAGTGAGCAGGAGAAGGGGGCCTCCACCATTCTGCCTGCCCCAACTCCTGTAGCTGGATCAGCAGGATTGGTATCCTGAGGACTGATACTGCTGTGTTCTATGTAGTACAAGAAGTCTCCCTGTATTATCCTTAAAGAAGACATGTCACCAGGATTTTACCACACTGACTAACAATGCCTGCTGACAAAAAGTTACAAGTACTCCCTATATTAACTAAAATTATCTGCCAGTGGGGCACTGTAGCTTCATTGCATTTTCAAGCTATGCAAACTAGCTTTTCTGACTCATGTCTTCTGGCTTTGACTTCTGCCAGTAAACTAAGCCACCATATTTTGACTGACAGATTTGCCTTGTGTATCATTCATGTCATGTGACCAGAGTGACATCATCTCAGGTCCTTTAGCCTCCTAGCATTAGCAAACTGTACCCGCACTGTACTGAACTGTATGTATCTAATGCCATGAAATGACACAGCAGCCTCTATGAAGAATGAAGAGCAGTAAAAATCCATGGAGACTGCTGTGATTTCATATCATCAGATAAATACTTGGGGTACCTTTTGCAAATGTAAAGGTTATATAACCTTCTATGACATCACCTGGTCACATGACATGAACTGCTGAAGAGGAGGAATAAGGCATGGGGAGGAGTATATGAGCAGTTTAAGCAAGACACGCCCCCTCTGATTCCAGGTAATGTAAGATAAAATTGATTTATAGAGATGGGAAAGAAACAATTTTTAGCTCAAACAAGGGTGGCAGATAGTTAATAGGGCTCTATAGGATTCTGCCACTAGGTGTATATGGGAAAATGGGGTGACAGGTTCCCTTTAATTCTTGCTCCCAGTCTTAGAGCCATGGACAAAAAAGGGGCGTGTCCTGCAAGGCTTGTCATTTAAGTGGAAACCCATCTATTGCTTCCTTTGAACGGAAATTCGAACATCCTCAAGAAGCAGTGGCGTAACAAGACTCCAGTGGGCCCCAGTGTGAACTTAGAAACGGGGCCCCCCATATACCTAAATCTCACTGCCGGCCCCATACCATATGTAATTATTCATAATACACACATTTAACCCCTTAGCGCTCAGCACCATAATTCTAAGGTGCTGGCTCCTGCGACTAGCGCTCAGCACAGTATGGCTACGGTGTGGAGGTGATGCTGGTTTGGCTATACAACGGAGGCCACAGGATGTCAGCGGTAATCTACTGCTGACATCCTCGGGTAACACCCGCGGTTGGAGTCTATGACTCCACCCTCGAGTCTATGACATCATCTAAAAGGCACTGTGCAAAGGCACAGCCTATGCATATACAGCATACACACACACAACATATATACAGCATATATACAGCATACACACACTTATACAGAATATATACAGCATACACACACATACACAGCATATATATACAGCATACACACACATACACAGCATATATGCAGCATACACACACATACACAGCATATATACACATGCATCCAGTAAATACAATATATACAGCACATATATACACACACAAATACATATATATGCATTTACATAAGTTAAATTATACTCACTCACCTTCATTGATGTCACTCATCCTGGAGACAGCACAGGAGAGGGAGGCAGGTTACTGGGCCGCAGTGGAGGTGTGTGGAGGGGACAAGCAGCAGTGCAAGTGTGTGGAAAGGACTGGACAGGCCGCTATGTAGGTGGCTGGAGGTAGGAGAGGGGGATGACCGGACCGCATGTCTGGCGTGGCGGGCATGGCCACATGTCTGGTGAGATGGGGGGGGGCGCATGTCTGGCAGGCCGGGACGCATTTCTGGTGGGGCAGGCTGGGCCGCATGTCAGGTCGCCGGGCCGCAGGAGCTGTCACCGTCCCCTTCCCCCTGCAGTGATCACTGGGCAGTATTGCTTTTACAGGAGAGCCTGGGCCGCAAATATGACTTCTGTGGCTTGGGCCCTCCCCTTCATGAGGGCTGGTCACGCTTTCACCCCCTGCGACCGCGATCGTCATGCCCCTGTCAAGAAGTGTGTACTATAAAGGTCTGCAGCAGCTTAAGTGTGTACTGTTATGTTCTGCAGCAGCCGAGGTGTGTATAATGAGGCTCTGCAGCTGCCAGGCTGTGTGTTGTTAGGTTCTGAGGCGTTTATTTTGAGGTTCTGCCGCTGCTGCGGTGTTTATTATGAGTCTCTACAGAAGCTGATGGGTGTATTATGAGGTTCTGCAGCAGCTGATGTATGCAGTCATATGTGATTTTATTAGTTATCAGTTAACGAACAAAACTATTATGAAAATAAGACCTACCCCAGAAAAAAGCCTTAGCTAAAGTTTCAGCATTTTCAGAGCAGGATTTAAAGACTAGCCCTAATCAAAAAAATATCCAAGGTTTCAGGATAACATACTTCAAACATTTATATCATCTGAACTGTGAAAACTAGTAACACAGTCCTGGTGTCATTTCTAAGATGAGAATATCCACTTAAATTTCAAACAAGGATTGCGTTTCTAGATGCTATAGAACCAGTGATATCAGTAACAGGCAGGAGTGTGATTTTCATGTAGAGCTCCCACTCCCAAATAGATTTTAAAAGGAACCTGTCATCATGTTTTAACTTATCAACATGATGACAGGTTCCTAAAGTTTGCTCTGATGGACAGAAAATAAAGGTTGAAGTACGCTTGGAAGCTTGCCAACGACAAGAAAGAGTCATGGCGGCGGTGCACGAGGTATGTGAGTGAGTTATGCTCATCTCTCCTAGTAGTAGCTCCCTCCTCTTCCTCTCCAGTGATATCCTCAGCAAACTCCGTTCAGATCTAGTGTCAAAAACTGTGCCCTGAGCATCCACTCCACTATTTGCTGGAATCACTGGAAGTGAGTAGGAGAGAGCTGCTACTAGATCAGCATCACTTGCTCAGTGATTTGGACATTAAGGACCTTTATGGTATATCTTCACACTTAATATCATAACAAATATTAATCTTGAATGTGTTTCGGCATTTTAGGGCCTTTACATTTTTAATATTTCAATCAATGCAGACATATGGGGGCACATTTACGTACCCGGAGGAGTTCACAGAAAGTGCATTGTCCGACGATCAGGCATTCTGCTGCAATTTCATAAACATGTATCATAAATGTGTCGTTTCTCCACTCAGGTCTGACAGACTTTACATTCTTGGTAGTGCATGTAAATGCTTGATCTTGCGATTGCCCCCCTCCCGATTTGTGTCGCATGAAAGCCAGCGCAGCGGCGCCAAAATCCAATCATCCGAACACAATCCCCTGTTAAATATCTGTCACAGCCACGCAAAACCTTAAAATGTCGGGAAGTCTGGCGAGAGTGCGTCCCAGGACCCTTAGTACTCGACCGAGCATCAAGCTCGGACGAGCATGTTCGCTCATCTCTAATCAGCATCACTTGCTCAGTGATTTGGACATTAAGGACCTTTATGGTATATCTTCACACTTAATATCATAACAAAAAAATATTAATCTTGAATGTGTTTCAGCATTTTAGGGCCTTTACATTTTTAATATTTCAATCAATGCAGACATATGGGGGCACATTTACTTACCCGGAGGAGTTCACAGAAAGTGCATTGTCCGACGATCATGCATTCTGCTGCAATTTCATAAACATATATCATAAATGTGTCGCTTCTCCACTCAGGTCTGACAGACTTTACATTCTTGGTAGTGCATGTAAATGCTAGATCTTGCGATGGCCCACCTCCCGATTTGTGTCACATGAAAGCCAGCGCAGCGGCGCCAAAATCCAGTCATCCGAACACAATCCCCTGTTAAATATCTGTCACAGCCACGCAAAACCTTAAAATGTCGGGAAGTCTGGCGAGAGTGCGTCCCAGGACCCTTAGTAAATAAGTCCCATGATGGCAATAGCTCTACATTAACAATTCTTCATAATAAGGAAACTGCTTTATACATTTTCTGCTCCAGTTTGGCCCATTGTTTTAAAAAGTGACTTGAAAACAAACTAATGAGGAATAAAATATGCATAACATGTAAAGACATACGGAGTTACTTTAAATTATTCAAGAAGGTAAGAACGAACAAGAATTTTAATTGGAAGTCATTATTACATTTTTAAGGTAGTTTAAATTATTTTGGTGCTAACCCTACTAAAATATGCAATAGCCAATATGAAAACAGGATATTACCTTTATGCCACTAGAGCTGTAACCTATGATTCCTGTGTTATCATTGTTTTCCTACAGAATGTATATAGGTCATGAAGTTTTGTCTAATTTATTATTCTGTATGAAAATTATGTATAAGTATAAATTGCCACATTTGGTATGGATCTATTTGTAATACATTGTACAGTTTATACTGAATGTATGGAACAATTAATAAATCTTTGCAATGTATTCTAATGTTTTTTCAAGTACCTGGAATGGCTTTTGATTTATAAAGTACATTCTGTATAACATTAATTCAACTGTATTTGTAACATGATTTGTTACAATTAGACAATAATAATTTGTTGTCAACTTGTGCTGACATATATAAAGCTAAATAAAGGTCCCAAAAAAGCCATAGTGATAGCTGATGCGAACAGATTACTTAAAGGAAATCAAGCACTGCAAAAACTCCTAGAAATACTCACCTCTGCTCTTCTTCATCTTGATCCCTGTACTGTCCTCCTCTATTTTAGACATGCGGGAACCGTCGAGAAAAGTATAATTAGCAGCATGGAGCGTCGATACAATGGGGCTCATTTTGTAAGGTCTCCATGGCCACATTTCCGGCGGGTTACCCAAATTTTTCCATTTTGCGCCGAATTCCGCCAGGATTTTGGCACACACGATCGGATTTTGGCGCTGGCTTTCACGCGTCAGAAATCGGGGGTGTGGCCATCGGACAACCTGACGGATTTTAGAAAACCGTGGAATTTAAAAGACGAAATGTGTCGCAAGATCATGCACCGGGAAGAAGCAGGTGAACTCCGGCGGACCTCGGCAAAGCAGCGACGCCTACTGGATATCGGGCGCACGACCTTAGTGAATCCCGGCAGAACCCGAATCCTTATCGGACAACGCGCCGCGGGATTGCCACAGGACCGGGTAAGTAAATGAGCCCCAATATGTCCGGCTCTCCGGGCTGCTAAGCATGCTTAATATGGCTAACCAACTCAGCACTGATGCACACAATGACAAACTGAAATTTATGCCTCATTTATTATCGCCTTGCACCAAGAATAATAATTTTATTTTTTGTGACGCACTTATATAACAGCCATGCACCAAATATATTATGTCCTTGTCCCAAATTAATCTATTCTAGCCTAAAAGCCAACTGCTAGTCAGATACACAACGCTCTTGTCCTACAACACAGGTAAAAAATTCCCTCAATTGCGTTTTAACAAAAGGTGCAGGATGATGTAATTTCGCCACTGCATATACTCCCACGTCCGTCATCAGTCATAGTGTGGGGACATTAAAGAAAAGTTAGATGGGGACACTGCATATAAAATTTTATTGGGGGACTTTTTTGAAAGCTACTCATTTGGGACTGTGCAATAAAAATTTGTGGACACTATGGGGGGGGGGATTTAACAATGTGTCTCAGATTCCACCAGTTTCTAGCTGGAAAACACTTATGCTGTGCCGGATTTATCACCGTCATGATGAATTCTGGTGCAGTATAAGACTGTTGGTTCCTACTTTAGACTTACCTTTAGTTGGTCTAAACTGTGCGCCAGAATTTTGGGCACATGGACAATTTCCCGCCAGCCACACCCTTTCTTGCGAGGCCACCCCCATCTCCCGGAGGCCACACCCCCTTATTCAGACAAGTCAGGAAAGTGCCAAAAAAAGGTCTAAATGCCTTGATAACTGTGGTGCAAGGTATTTTAGACAGTGTTTTTGGTGCAAAACCTCCAGCTTTGTGGCACAAGTGCGTTTATAAATCCCCCAAATGTAAATTGATGTCCTGGGTCTATTATATGTAAAATTTAGATTAATTTTTACCTATGTGTAAATGAATAGTTTTGGGGGAAGATCATATATATACATTAAAAAGCATTTATTACGGTACCATATATAAAATGGGGACAGCTGTAAATAAATAATATATGCAATATAAAATAGATAATTGGAGGGAGCCATATATAAAATAATTAATTCACCCTAACAGGCGTCCTCTACTTAAGAACACTACTTACTATACCCTAGTTACAACGGACCACTGGATATTAGTAATTTATTGTACTTTAGTCCTAGGCTACAATAACAGCTGCAACAGTTATGAAATGTGTCTGTAATGAAGCTTTATGTTAATCCTGATTCTTATGACAACCCAACATTTTTAAAATCCAATTGTCACGAGACCAAAAAAGTTCTGTCTGGGATTAACAATGTTAAATATACGCCTGTCTATGCAATTCATTGATGAAAGGCAACAGTTTATTATTTATTTTATTAGAGGTAAAGTGTTTATTCACTAGGGACATAGTGTTTTGTAACATACGAAGGGTCATAGTTAAGATGAGCAAGCTACTCGTCCGAACTCGATGCTCATTCGAGCATTAGCGTACATCAACTGCTCGTGCTTGGACAAGTATTTCGCCCGCTCGAGAAAATGTCATCTTGCGGGGTTTAGATTTTTGGCGGCCAGAAACAGAGCCAATCACAAGCGAGACTCTGCAGTACACCCCTGCATCACATGGTACACTAACATGTCGATCGCAGTGGTTGGCTGCCTGGTCAGGTGACCCTGGAATATATTAGCCACTGGCCGTGCTGCACGGATCATTCTCTGTCTGGATTCCGTTAAGGAAAGAGCTGCTGCTGGTCAGTGATAGCTTTAGGGTGTTTTATTAGATTACTGTTATGCAAGAGTGATTCTCCAAGAACCTTACTGTTAGGTAGGAGTGATTCTCCAAGGACCCAAAAGCCCTTGCTAGGGCTACATTAGCGTTTTTTAAAAGTTAAAGTGACACATTCAGTCACAGCACAAAATCGTTTTGTGTGCTGTCAGTGAAGGTTACAAACTAGCCATAGCAATCATCTTCTGTGGTTGCTGTCTGATTTCTTCTGCACGTTTTATTATTGGGTGTTTTAGATGCTATCTCGCCTCACTCAGTCACTTTGTCATCGCCATGCTGTTGCCCATAATTTTGGCATAATGGTGCGATTAAGCAGCCTCAGAGGCATCCATGCATGCTGCCCCTGCTGTTTCCTGTCCATTTCCGTGGTGTTTCCATCCTTTTCTGAGGTTCCCAGGTGTTTGGCCAAGCTTCCTTGTGCAGAGCCTTGGTCCCCTTGAAAAATGCTCGAGTCTCCCATTGACTTCAATGGGGTTCGTTATTCAAAACAAGCACTCGAGCATTGGAAAAAGTTTGACTCGAGTAACGAGCACTCGAGCATTTTAGTGCTCGCTCATCTCTAGTCATAGTGTAATTTTTTTCACATGCATGTTTTTTATGAGAAAGTATATTTTACATACAGTTGCACAACATGGTAAGTTGTGGAGGATAAACATCATTTAGGAGCATAGTGTGGGACCGAAATTTTTATCCAAAGTAAGTGCCTGTGGTTTCTTTAGGGGCATAGGGGGAGATGTACTGTAGTGAGCTGCTTGGTAAAAGGAGACATATCTGGTAAAAAATGAATCAGTGATACACCACAGCTGTGATGTCACTAGAAGGAGAAGATATGTCACCTTGTACTTACTATATGCCAATTCCTTGGGTATTATATTATTTTTTATGGCATTGCCCCCCACCAATATCTAGAAATGCCCTGTTTCAGTACTACCCACCGAACCTTATGATAATGGTAATCATTTTATGTAGGTTGTAGAGTAGAGTTGGCTTATTCGTGGGCCCTAGGTAGCTCAATCCATGTGCCTTTCAACTTGTGTAAGAGGGCACTGAACTCCAGCCCCCAATCCCCCTGCCTGCTTGCCTCTTTGTATCCTAGGTGATATAGGATATCCGTAAAGGCCATCACTCCCTATGCCAAATTGTGGGCAGGAAAAAATCAAACAACACAACTAAGATAGCAAATAAGGCCCAAAATCACAGATCAAGATCAAGAACAAGAGTCAACAATTGGAAACCAGAGCAAAAGAAGAAGTGTAAAAGTAGCACAGACAATAGAGCTAGCAAATAAACTTTAACCAGCAATGAGGATAACACACACAGAAGTTTGTTCCAGGTGGAAGGGTCAGAGCTGTGAGAGTTGTAGCATGTTAACCATTTCTGGTTCAGGGCAAAGCTTGCAGAGAGCCAAGCATCGTAGTTTCAATCAGCAGCCAAGCACTAGAGCACTTTCCAGACTGCCGGATTAAGTGAACCCCATTCAGCGTCTTCTTGGCCAGACAGCACAAACTAAGAAAGACTTTTACACAGATGAAAAACTTGCTTCTCCATAATTATCCTGTGTTGAAGTTAACAGGCCCCTTGGGTCCCTGAAGCTCTAATTTTCTTATAATTTCTTCATAATACAATGCTCTAAGCTATCCAACCAGCCTGATCCATAAAACTTAAAATATATATAAATCATGTATAAATATATAAAGATTTAGACAGTTCTGCCTTTTTGTTTAATCAATGTGTACATATTGTAAGGGTTAGGTCCGGAATTGCCATCTCCTGGGGTAGACGGGTACAATTCACCAGAACACCAGTAAATTTACTGTCCACACTGTGCAATTTTGGGTCCAGGCAATTTTATTAGGCAGTAATACAAAATAAACAAAACATCAAAATAAAGCCTAAGCCTCTCCAGCACTTACTAATCATAGAGGTTCCCTAGCTCACCAGGCACCCCCAGGCACGGTATATCAGTTCAAAACTACCTCAGCTCCCCAGGCCTATGGCATGGTCTGTCTCAGGGTGGACCCAATGTGGAAAGTCTACACCTGATACTTCCAGCTGGCTCCTAATTAAACTCAGACAGACCCAACTTTCCCAGGTCTGTCTTCTACTCAAGTTTTCCTTGGGCAAAATGCACATTTCATGTCCAAAATCTGCTTTATTAGCAGCTACCGTGCCACAATATTTAAAAAAAACTGATGTCTAATAGTATGTATGAATTCTTAAACACTTTTGTAATAGGACTCAGTGTCTTAACACAGATCACTGGCTAACAAAATAATATTTTCACTTCTCAGTTCCAACAACATTGATTTAAGGATAAAAAGTTTATGCTACAGATTTATGAGAGATGATCCACACGTCTGGATTTTTATTAGTTTTTATACTGTATGGACTTTTTCATTGTTATGTATTTTCAATTGAACCTTCTTTTATCACATTACCAATAATTGTATTAATTAATTTAATGAATCAATTATTGATTATAGAATCAGCACAATAAGTAACATGTAAAAACATATATGTGTGACGATTTGAATCAGGATAAGAAAAGCTTATTTGAAATATTTTCATACATATGAGACCTCTAAATTTTACAAGGAACACAAGAGTAGAAAAAAGTCTTATGCGGGTCATAGAGGTTTGATGTATGGAACAGTAGCAATGATGAGTTTGTTACTGAGTTTGCCTCAGTAAGGTCAGTTTATTTGTCTTATAGAGCTTTTATACATTTATAACACAACCTGTCACAATATATCTACAATAGGAATTTAGTCATTTGGAAAAATAGTATGAAATTCTTCTAGACACTTGCACAATCTTATTTGATATTCCTCTTGCTGTAAGGCCACAAGAAGTTTGTGAGACTATGTGAAGACTTTCTGCTGTTTGTCATTTGTAATTAAGGATGTGACCTCTCAAGAGAAGCTGGACTCTTAAATTAAATAAGAACTAAAGTTACAAAAGTGACTTACACTTCCTGTATAGTTAATGGAAAGAATAAACGTAATCAATATTTTGCATAGGTTTCCCTACCGGTTCCATGGGATTTCACCAATCCTCCGATATGTTTACTGGGATCAATTTTTAATTAATTTGATGTAACCTTAAATAAGTTTAATTGGTAGAGTAACCAATCTTAATTGAAGCAATCACATCCAAAGAAATTATAATGAACATCAATGCACAGAGACTCAAAAAAGTGAATCGAGAGAGATGCCCATTTATGGCTACATCTCCACCTCATGTAATCACAAAACAGAGTTTGTGTGTCCCTCCATCCTGTGGATACATCATAACAGGACTGTCCTGTGGATAGACGCGTGAAAAATGCGCCGAAAACGCAAAACAACGCTAACAACACGCGCGTGAAAAACGCAAAAACGCTAATTACTCCAAGGAAAAATGGAACAAAAACGCAGGCAAAAACGTCATTTTTTCACGCATTGCACCCTGACGTGAAACGCAACGCTAGTGTGGAAGGGGCCTTAAATAAGTTTACTTGGTAGAGTAACCAATCTTAATTGAAGCAATCACATCCAAAGAAATTATATTGAATATCAATGCACAGAGACTCAAAAAAGTGAATCGAGAGAGATGCCCATTTATGGCATACAGAGTTTGGGTGACCATATGTGTCCCTCCATCCTGTGGATACATCATAACAGGACTGTCCTGTGGATAGACACGCATCTTCCAGAAAAGTTGTTAATGCTCTCCATTCTCGTCTTCTGGAGCAATCTGAGAAAATACAAGACCTCCAGTTGCATATAGAGGATCTCGATAATCGAGGTCGCAGGAACAACATCAGGGTTCGGGGTATCCCGGAGTCGCAGAACGTTGAAAATGTTCCGGAGGTTCTTAATCTCCTGTTCTCCACCATATTGGGAAGAAATCCAGGTGATCCTGTTAAAATGGATAGGGCCCACAGGGCACTTAGACCAAAGCCAGTTTCTGGACGTCCTAGGGACATTATTTGTTGCATTACGGACTTTCTATTGAAAGAAGAGATTATGGCTAAAGCACGTAATAGGCCTCATATTGACTTTAAGGGTGCCCAGGTACAACTATTCCAAGATCTCTCATGGATCACTCTGCAGCGCCGGAGAACTTTGCGCCCCTTACTAGAGGTTCTGCGGAAAGCTGATGTGCCCTACAGATGGGGATTCCCCTTCAGTTTGACAGCCCGCAAAGAGGGCAGAACAGCTACACTGCGCTCACCAGCGGATCTGAATGACTTTTGCGCTTCCCTAGACCTGCAGGTACCAGTCATCCCGGAATGGAAATTACCAACACAAGATCCACCACTTTCACCAACCTGGCAACGCAATGTCCCTAGAAAACAACAGAGGAGATCCCCGGAGCCATCTGGATCTTCTCCGTCCTTTGCTCGCCTGCGCACAACACCAAAAGGCCCCAGAAACTAGGACGAAGAGTCACAAGATTCGTGAGGAGCCTTAGTGGTTTTGACCACCAGCAAGATGGTAGCTGTTTGTTACCCATGGTATCCTTTCTGTGTGAATAAGGCAGGCCCGAGGTGGTCGGTTTCAAACTGTTGGTTCTTTTTATTTTTTTTTTTTGGCGGGTTGAAGGTTTGATGTCTGATACGCCACCCCCTACTGGGTTAGTCTGCCTCCCTGTGTGTTGGTCCCGGATTCGGGACTCTGGCACAACGGGAGGCATCACCCGATTCTTGGACTCCATGTTGGGCATTTTAGGCCCTGCATGTAGTCTGAGGCATGTAATCAAAAATGTTTTTGTTGGATCTGTAATTTTCATTTTCACTGTACTGTTGATTGTTCATATTGTTGATGTCACATTAAGTATGTACATGTATCATATGATGCCATCTGAGCGTAGGAAACAACCTGGCACTCTCTGCACTGCACCTCGTCCATGCTTGAGGATCACACCTAACTCAACCACACATTGTAAAAAATGGTTAAGATTGTTACTTTAAATGTCAAAGGGCTGAATTCTAACTCCAAGCGTCAGTTGTTGCTGCAGGAGCTAAAAAGACTCAAACCAGATATAGCGTTCTTACAGGAAACCCACCTGACGGCTTCAGGATCATTTAGATTTATTAGGAGAGACTATCCTCAGAGCTTTCAGGCTACTGCAGCAACAAAGACGGCGGGGGTGGCAATTCTGATATCCCGCTCCTGCTCTTTCCGGGTACAGGACACTTACTCAGACCCAGAAGGACGGTTTATTATTCTGAGGGGGGCCCTTGGGGGACGCCAGCTTGTTTTATGTAATGTATACTCCCCGAACTCCGGACAATTGGGATTTTTATCAAGGGTTCTCTCTCATTTAGCCCAATATCGGTCGGTGCCATCATTGATAGGAGGAGATTTTAATGTTATATTTTCTGAGGTTCGAGATCGCATGTCCATACAGGATACCCCCCCATCACAACATCACAACAGCAAAGTAGGCTCTCATTAGGCTTCAGGAAATTGGTTCGCAGAAATGATCTTTTTGATTTATGGCGGGTAGATAACCCTACAGCTCGGGGATATTCCTTTTATTCGCCCCCACATAAGACACATACACGTATAGATTTCTTTCTCGGAGATGTCTCGGTGCTCCGAACTTTACATTCTGCAGACATAGGGTTAATTACCTGGTCGGACCATGCTCCGGTTACGGTCGAACTGTCATTTGTAAATCCCCCACCTCGTCCCCTCCATTGGAGACTTAACGAGACACTCTTGTCTCATAAAATCACAAAGGAGGCGCTACGTACCTCTCTAATTCAGTATTTTGCAGATAACTCCCCGTCGGCCCCCTCATTGCCTGTATTGTGGGAAGCACATAAGGTAGTGTATTGTGGGTATGCCATATCTCAGGCGGCCTATAAAAAGAAGGCGGTGGAGGCGGTGCGACAGCAGTGTGTGAAGGAACTTAGAGACTTAGAAAGCAAATTAGTGACTCGCCCTTCACTTACAGTTTTACAAAAGGTTTTAGCTACTCGGGCCCAACTTCGGGAAATAGATTTGGTGGGGGCAGAAAAGTTGCTCCGATACTCTCGTCAGCGTTTTTACGAGTACGGTAATAGGGCACACACGCTGCTAGCTCGCCAACTCCAGGATAGGACGGCGGCATCTAACCCACATAGCCTCAGGGATGGTACAGGAACTGTCCATTACAATCCAGAGAAGATAGCACAGATATTTGAATCATATTATCGTGACCTTTACAATCTTCCTGCCCGTCCTCCCTCATGCTCACAAGCCCAAGGGATGACCTTGGAACAGTATCTTAATGATTGTAGTCTCCCTAAATTATCCTCCACTGCTTTGGACGCATTGAACCAAGAAATCTCAGAGGAGGAACTACGAGAAGTGGTGAAGGAACTTCCGAATGGGAAATCCCCAGGCCCTGATGGCCTCCCATATGCTTATTTTAAAACATACTTAGATATCCTGACCCCCTATATGGTTAAATTGTTTAATGCTTTTATGACTGGCACCCCAATCCCTGAGGCTATGCTAAGATCCTTTATAACGGTGATTCCGAAACCAGGAAAAGACTCCCTAGATTGTACCAGCTACCGTCCTATATCCTTATTGAACTCCGACCTGAAGATTTTTACTAAAATACTGGCGAATAGGTTGGGGGACTGGCTCCCGCAGTTAATACATAAAGATCAGGTGGGCTTTGTACGCTACAGGTAAGCGGGAGACAATACCAGGAGATTAGCTGACTTGCTGGAGGTCATTAGGAAAACGGAGGGAAGTGCTCTTCTCCTCAGTCTAGACGCGGAAAAGGCATTTGATCGCCTGGACTGGGGATTTATGATGGCGACTTTACGGCAGTTTGGTATGAGGGGCCCATTCCTGCAAGCCCTGCAGGGACTATACTCTATCCCTAGCGCAGCGATACGCCTTCCTCATGCAAATTCCCGTTTTTTTCATATCCGCAATGGCACCAGACAGGGATGCCCTCTCTCCCCCCTGTTATATGCGCTGAGCATTGAGCCCTTGTGCAGCGTACATTCGAGCATCAGTGGATGTGACGGGGATAAGAGTCAGGGACAAACAATTCAAGATCTCCCTCTTCGCTGATGATGTACTTCTTACGCTTACAAATCCTATAATAAGTCTCCCAAATCTTCATAAAATATTGAATGTGTACAGTCACCTCTCTGGATATAAGATTAACAGTCATAAGACCGAGGCCCTCCCTATAAATGTCCCCCCAGACGAGCTGGCGGCCCTTAGGGGCTCATTCAAATACACGTGGCAAACAGAATCACTGAGGTATTTAGGAGTCCGAATAACTCAATCCTATAAGACTCTATACGCAGCTAACTTCCCACCAATGATTAAAGAAATCCAGGACCTCTTAACTAAGTGGCAGTCTATACATATATCATTACTGGGACGTATAGCGGCTATTAAGATGTCTATCTTGCCAAAGCTTTTATATCTGTTCGAGACTCTTCCGGTAGTGGTCCCAATGGCAGTCCTGGGCAGGTTACAGTCTATGTGTCTGGGGTTTGTGTGGGGGGGTAGGAGTCACAGGATCTCTAAAACGGTGTTGACGGCGGGGGTCACCAGCGGAGGATTAGCCCTCCCTGATATTAAACTTTATTATCTAGCGACCCATCTCCGTCACATCGCCTCCTGGTCAACAATGTGTGCATATAGCCGATGGACCGAACTTGAGAAACTATGGTTGGCCCCGTTACACCCGGCTGTGTTGATATGGGGCCCTCCACCAGTAGGCTTGGTGCCGACACTTTTAGGCCCTATGCAGTTTACCCGTGATATTTGGTACAGATGTAGGATACGTTTTCAGTTGGCTTCTATGCAGTCGTTGCTTACCCCAATACTTTTTACATCACATCTTCCAGATAGTCTCACTAGCAGTTACAGACCTTGGGTGCAGGCAGGCTCCTTTCAAATACGGACCCTGTTAGATCCCCTCACACGCAAGATACTCCCATTAAGGGCGCTAATTGACAAACATCCTTGCTTGGTGGGTGCGGATTTTACCTATCAACAGATTAAACATTTTATTTCATCTGTTCTGGGGGCCGAACCTACCCCCAGACCTACCCCATTCGAAGTGATTTGCGCGGAGGGTCCTTCTACAAAGGGCTTGATTTCCAGCCTGTACTCCATTCTCAATGAGCGGACAAATATATCACATCCCTATATGAATAGGTGGGAAACATGGTTGGGTAAACGTCTTACCCCTGACCAGTGGCAGAATATCTGGACGAGAGCACGACAAACGTCTATCTGCACTCTCTATAAGGAGAACCAACTAAAAATTTTATTAAATTGGTACCGCACCCCTGAGCTCTTACATAGATTTTACCCGTCAGTTCCTAATTTGTGCTGGAGGTGTGGAGGGCCTGACGCTACACTCTTCCATATCTTTTGGAGTTGCCCTGCCCTGATTCATTTTTGGCTGGAGGTCAGGTCCCTTGTTGGAGGGATCCTCAATGTGCAAGTCCCGCTGGACCCTGAAATCTATATACTCAATCTATATCCCAGCTCTCTTAGGGGTCCGAGTGCCAGGTTGTTCCTACATATAGTTACGGCAGCAAAGTGTTTAATATCATTGAATTGGAGACGGTCCGCCCCTCCATCATTGTTGGAATTATATGCACGACTTCGTGATCTCCGATCAATGGAATATATTACCGCTGTGCTTCGTCACACTTGTGATAAATTCGAAAAGACCTGGACTCAATGGGACGCATAAACGCTAGATTGATTTCCTGATGTTAATGAGTAATTACACTACTTGGGATGCTATCATATTTATGCTGTGCTATAAGAAATACTTATTATATGTGACGGTTGTTACTTGATTTCTTTTTTTTATTCTTTCTTTTCTTGTTTACTATGTTTTGCTACTGTGGAATCCTGTACTCCCCTCGGTTTTTCTATGTATATCGATGTATATTTTTGTTTCTATTGAAAAAATACAAAAATAAAGAGTTGATAAAAAAAAAAAAAAGAAGAGGACCTACTGGGGGGCATTAGAAGGGGAGTGATCTTTTTGTTTTTTTCTCACAGGCATTTTATGAGAGACAGGGGCTGGCAGGCTATATACTAGAGTGGGCTGGCAGGCTATATACTAGAGGGGGCTGGCAAGCTATATACTAGAGGGGGCTGGCAGGCTATATACTAGAGTGGGCTGGTAGGCTATATACTAGAGGGGGCTAGCAAGCTATATACTAGAGGGGGCTGGCAGGCTATATACTAGAGGGACTGGCATACAGGCACCGTGACTTTGGCAATCTGCTTATATCTGTTATTTAAAGCCTCCTTCTTTCTAAAATAAACTTTTAGAAAAAATGGAGAAGAATTATGTTAATTCTGTTGATTGATCTTCTTATCATCTGTAACCAGTCATTGTGGTTGTGTGCCAACCAGTTTTTTCTGCCATTTACGTGAACAGCACCAATACAGCTAAGGTGCTACTATAGCCACTATGTTGGCAGCCCCCTGGAAAATGTTTACCAAAAAAAAAAATGGTTTAAAATTAAGGTTAAAAGAATACATTTAAAAAAAATCAAAAATGTAAAATATTCTTCCTTCCCAAGAACACATATAAGTAAAAAGCAAACAAAGTCATAAACAAGTAAGAAATCTGGCATTCAAAACTGCCCAATCTATTAAGGCATATATCATTTTATATTATCCCATAAAGTGAACTCTATAGCAGAAAAAAATATATAAATATTTCAATTGCCACTTTTTATTTGCCACCCATAAACATTTGAATAAAAAATAAATGAAGTCATATATTTCCCCAAGTAGTATCAAAAAATGACAGCTTATCCCCCAAAATATAGCCTTTGCATAGTTCCATATATAAAAATGAAAATGTTTTTTTTTCCCAACTTTAATAAATGCAAATTTGGTATTTTATTATTGTACTGACCAAAACAATGAGATTTTTCCATTTTCCCAGTACATTACACAAAATATTAAATGGTGCTAACAGAAAGTACTAATTTTGTAAAAAGATATAAATTCTGTAAAAAGATATAAAATATAAAAAAAAAATGTAAGGGTGATACAAAAAGTGCATTGTCCGTCTATAATACACCATCCAGCGATTCACTAAGATCTGGCGCCCGAAATTATGAATGTGACACTTCCTTGCTCAGGTCCGACAGAGTTCACCATTTTTTAGTGGTGCATCGTAGTGCTAGGGCTTGCGACACAATTTAAAAGTTCAAATCAGTTGGACACTCCACCGGCACGCCTCCTAATTTGTGTGGCATGGAAGCCAGCGCAGTTACGCCACAAAAAGGGTTGCATACACCACATTCCCAGCACACACAGTTCTTAAATACCTGTGCAAGCCATTTTAGCACTGAAAAAGGTGCACAGTCTGACAAAAGTACGTGCTTGACCCTTAGTAAATGAGCCCCATTGTGTGATATGTGTGTGATATATATATATAGGGGCTCATTTACTAAGGGTCCGCAGAGCGCATTTTAATTGGGTTTCCCGCCAATTTCCATTTTGTGCCGAATTGTTCCGGGATTTTGGCTCACACGATTGGACTTTGGCGCTGATGCGCCGGCTTGCACGCAACAGAAATCGGGGAGGTGGCCCGTCAGACAACATGACAGATTTGGACAATGCGCTGGATTTAACATTGAGAATTGTGTCGCAAGACACGCACTTACAAGCAACGGGAAGAAGCTGGTGAACTCCGGCGGACCTCGGCACAGAAGCAACGCATGCAGGAACTCGGGCGCAAAATCTTAGTGAATCGCGGCAGACCCGAATCCTCTTCAGACAACGCACCGCGGGATCACGACAGGACGGGGTAAGTAAATCTGCCCCATTGTGTATGTATGTATATGTATGTGTAGTGTATATATGAAATAGCTGTACTTTTAAAAGTATATTGTGTGGTATGGGGACAGAATTAAGGGTTTAGGGACATGGGGCCCTGATCCAAGGTTTGCACTGGATCCTATTGGAGATTTGTTACACCACTGGCGTTGAACACTGCAAACAACTAGAGTATTGCAATCGTAGGGGGCGATTTTCCCAGATTTGGGAGAATTGGTTAATTTGGTACCGCCTTATTTGCTGTTTCCTTTATAAATCCTGCTTGTCCAATTAGTGGCTTTGTCCCATTCTCCCTTGGTATACATAACTCAAACTGGGCTGAGAGCATCATAAATCTAAAGTGCAGAAAAAAAGAGAACAAAAATTAAAGAATTTCTCACCTCTTCGATAAAACCCAGCATTGCCAGTGGGAATGAATGATTTAATGTTTGCAGTAAATGACATACTGAAGGCATTGCCACATTACATATCATAGTGTCCTTATTGCACATAACAAAAACCGAGACTCCTAGTAGTAACATGATCTGCAAAAAATACTACAAATATTATCTAACTTGACAGAGTAAATATTTCTGTCAATAAAAATAAAACAGTGCATTTTAAAGTGTGAATATTCCTAATGACCTCTGCTGTGTAAAAGGAGAGAGAAATGAAAGTGAATGATGGCAATATGTATCAAGTTATTTGCGAGACATCCAAGAATGTATACATGAGTACTTTAAGATTTTTTGCATTTTACCTCACAGACAATATCTTTTGAATAATAATTTCTTTGCAGAAAAGAATAGTAGACAGACTGCACAGAAACCTACTGTTAGAAGGCAATGGAAAAGGAAATTTGTCAAATGTATTACAAAATTCTTTTACGTGTGGCTATATTTCATTCATTATGTAATGTTTTACTTAAGGAAAGATTTACTTAGGAAAAAATTTACTAAATATTTAGACACTTTTATGATCCTAAAAAAATAGCAAGGTATTTTTTTGCATACATTTTTCATTGAAAAATTGATGGTAATGCTCCTGTCCCTCAGTTTTTCCGTAGCATCGTTATACTGTACCCCTTGAATAATCTCTGGAATGGCGTTAATGAGGTATGACTTCCACTTCTTAGCTTTGTGTACCCTAGAAACTGTTAATATGTTGGATACAGGAATATCCTTGTGCCTAAGAGGGAGTAATTTGGGAGTTTGCAGAAGGCCCTTTTATAGATTCATGGAGTTTTGATTATGGGTTTAATGTGGAGGGAGTGATACATGAGACCCTAGATTTCCACAACAGGTCAGAAGGAATCATGTTAGTCAAGATGTTGGATTCAATTTGAACTCAAAATTTATCTGTGTCCCTATAAAAAAGTACCATAGATACTTGAGTAAAAGCCGAGTTTTTCAGCACAAAAAATGTGCTGAAAAACCCTAACTCGGCTTATACTCAAGTCAAGAAAATAAACAAATAGAATACTCAACTTCAGAGGCACCCCCAACAGGTCCTCTTCCTTACATCGCGACCCCGGCATCGGCTCCTTGTCCCGGTCCGTCGCAGGCATCGTGCCTTCAGCAGCACGAGGACATTCTAGTGGGTGCGCCAGAGCCATGATGGATAGAAGAGGACCTACTGGGGGACAACAGAAGGTCAGTGTACTTTTAGGTTTTTTTCCCACATGCATTACATGAGGGACAGGGGCTGGCAGGTTATATACTAGAGTGGGCTGGCAGGCTATTTACTATATGGGGTTGGCAGGGTATATACTAGAGGGGGCTGGCAGGCTATATACTAAAGGGACTGGCATACAGGCACCGTGACTGTGGCAATCTGCTTATATTTGTTATTAAAGGCCTCCTTCTTTTTAAAATAAACTTTTAGAAAAAATGGAGAAGAATTATGTTAATTCTGTTTCTAGCAGAAGCAGGAGGTGCAGGGGGTGGTGAAACCAGCTCTGTTCATTGTAACAACAAGTGAAAAGACACCACGGAGGGGATCTCGAAATCCCCCCCCCCCCCTTCCCCCAGAGCTCCTCAGGCTCATTAGCATCATTTTAAAAGTAGGAAGGTAGGAAGCCATGGATAGCAAATTCAAAATGATTACTACTTTATTTGTAAATATCCCCCATTCTATCTTGTAGAGTGAAAGCTGATTTCTACAGAATCTCATTACCTTGCGGTAAATTTGTTGAGCATATTTAATATGTTGCTTTCACTTTGTAGGCATATAAAGCATCAGTTGCTAATTATTATAGTGGTTGTTCTGGCTAGCTGACCCCCATTTGTATTCCTTTTTTGGAATGGGTAGCTACATACTATATGTATATTCCCTTGTAGCTGGACATGAAATGCTTTCTATATGCTACACATATTTGTCCCATAAATGTTTAAATGTAGCACCCAAAGGCTGTATTGTTAATTCTGTGATGCCAATATTTTGGTAGCCTGTTGTAATATAGTAATAGTATTAAAATGTTTATATGGGGAATTGGAGTAGTTAACCAAATTTCTGTAGGTCTGCAGGCTCATTCATCTTTCTTATCCAACATGGACATAAGAGGAGAAGGTTATCTACTCAGCAAACCTGAAGAACATGCATCTTACAACCACTGTGCTTCAGGTGCTTGTGTCTCACTTACAACCTCTAGCTCCAGCCCTTACAGCTTTACACAATATTGTGTTACTTATTGTTAGGACTTGGTATTCCAGAGATCTGATGTTTTGTGAATATAGAACCCATTTGCAACGGTTACCTCTGCAACCCTTTTTATTACACTACAGACTAGCATAATCAAATGACTTTGAGAAAGGGAACCTTCAATACCCCAGTCATTGAAATGGCATTATGTACATTCTGCTTGAGACAAACCCATTTAATGAAAAGATGTGATACCCAGGCAAAAAGCATTCATATGATGCAGATTGCATGCACTTTTTTTGCTTACTTTTATTTTCAATACTTTATTTTAACTTTTGTTCATATATTTAAAATGTACACTCTTTATGTTCCCTGTTGTTGTGTTATATGGATAACAGTGATCTAATAATGAATTACCAAATAGCATCTCACCTGCATGTCTCTCACACACTGCTGTTAGACTCCCTTTAAGGCTTCAGAAAAATACAGAACATAGTTTGTAAAAAGTATATAAATATTGGCTGTTGCATCAATGTGTTTTATATTCCCATTGTCACTGTAAGACAGTGATCTAGCATGTTGATGTTTTATATACAATACATGCCTGGTAACACTACATTAACTTTAATGTAGTGTTATGGCTCTATAAGCATAAGTGCGTTTTAATAGGCAGGATGGCCATTGAGTGTATCATTGAGTCTAAGAGAATGGCAGGACAAGGTTATTTAATGAAACTGAACACAGTCTATCTAAGCAAATAAGTCTAATAATTCCTAATTAAAGCAAAACATATAATTGCCTATTCATATATGTAAACATGAAATAATATAACAATCAATAGGATTTTATGTTGTGCTTAATTCACCTTAATTTGAATCTAAAAAGTTAAAATAATTAAATAACAAACACTGTTTTCCTGCTTCAGTACCTACACCCCAATATGAGATATTTTATATTGTTATTTGTATAGTATTTATTAAGACTTATAGCCTTTTACTATGCAAATGTAAGTCAGGGTTGGTCTTATGTCAACTGGAGGCACCACAGCCAATCAGCATATTTTCCCCTACCCTGTGGATTAGGTGTAACAGTCAGCACTAAAACTAGGGACATATTTTCCATCAGGCACTGTGTGTACAGTGCCTAGAGCAGCCAGTACAGAGGGGTGATTAGCAATCTTATTAAGTAGATCTCACTAAAGGAAAAACAAATATTATAAATATTGCCATAAAAATTGCATCAGTATGGAGTTGTTGAAAACTTTGCACATTATTTTCTTTGATGAAAAGAAAATAACACACCAATACCCAAATGTCAGTTTTCTGTAAAAATTGGCATGCTGTTAAGTCTAAGGCAGATACATAAATACTTATTAGTTAGTTGAAATTCAGGTTTGAGGGGGGTGTGGCTTAGATGCTGAGCGGAGAGGTGGCATAGAGAGCCTTCTCCGCCATCAGCCCTAAAATAGCGACGATCCACAGCGCTGACCCGACAGCAGACAAGATCCGGTGAGAATACCATCATCAAAGAGATGACAAAGAAGCAGAAGAATGCACCCGGTCCCCGCAAACTGATGGATTTTTACAGATCCGCCACGGCTGAACTGCAACAAGATGTTGCCGACCGCCCGCACACACGCGCGGCAAAATCCTGGTCGCCGTCTAGAGCAGAGGAAAGTGAAATTGGGACCTCATATAGCGCAGATCACACTCGGCACCATCCTCCCCGAGCAGCAATAAGGAGGCAGGGAACAGAGGTGAGCGGGCAGAAGGAGAGAGGGAACTAGGAGCCTCAGAGGGGCTGAGACAATGGGCCTCCACAATATCCATGGGGGGCTGCATTTAATACATGGGGGGAGGGGTGCATATAATCCATAGGGGGCTGCATATAATTCAAAAAGGGGTGAGGGGGATGCATATAATTGATGTGGGATGTGGGGGCTGCATATAATCCATGGAGGGAGGGACTGCATGTAAACCATGGGGGTAGGGGAAAGGTATCATCCATAGTTGGTGGGGGTCCGGATATAATCGATGGGGTTGAGAAGGCTGTATATAATCAATTCATGGGGGTGTGGAGGCTGTATATAATGAATTCAGGCCACTACTCGAGTCTACTGCAAAGGGGCCCACTAAGACAATGTCACCTAATATTCAGAAGTTAGCATCTTTTAACATCCAATGTGGGTGCGTTGATCCTCTCCAATTTTGGAACGTTTTTGCACTGGCTTGCTCGAGGTAGAGTTTTTTTGTTAGAAAAAACTTCTTTTATTTAAAACATAAATGGCAATAAAATGTAAAACAACATTTAAAAATTTCATCAGATTCATCAGGAATCATCAGGAATTTGATGAAGCGCTTGGTACAAGTGCAGAACGTATTATTCTGTTTTTTAATTTTTAAATGTTAAACTCTTTTGTATTTTATTGCCATTTATGATTTAAATAAAAGAAGTTTTTTATTACAAAAAAAACTACCTCGAGCAAGCCAGTGCCAATTCTTTTTTTACGTTCCAAAATCGGAGAGGATCAACGCACACACATTGGATGCTAAAAGATATACTTCTGAATACTGCACATTGACTACAGGAGAGCAAGCAGTGGAATTTGCAGCAGCATTAAGTCGTGTTACAATTTCAAAGCGGAGTTGTGCCCTTCCTGTATAACCCCATAAGGTGAGTGTATCATTACACCATCATAGTTCAGGATATCCCTTTATCAGGATATGCTCTTCTTTTAACTTCTCAGACCCTATATACTTAAGAAAATATGCTTTAAAACCATGTAAAATGACCCTGAGGGGCTCCAAGCTCTAATAACTTCTATGGAGTGTGGAGCCCCTCAGGCTCATTTTGAAGACTTTTTTTTGTAAAAACAGAGGCATAAAAAGCTTAAAGAAGAGCGGCTTCTGACAAAGGGGGCACACACCAGCATGTAAGTGTGCTTGGTTTATAATCCATAATCCTGGTGGTAGATGTCCTTTAAAAATTGATTTAGGTCTAAATCAAATCAATGGAAGCCAGGACTGACCTGGAATCCTTAAAAAACCTGGTTTGGCGTTTTGCCCTAGTTGCAGCAGATATACAGTCAAGAATATGAGGCTCTCAAAAAAAAGCTGCCCACCAGTAGCCCTGACTTGGCCCGACTTAACCCCCCAGGCTGTGTCAGGACTCTTGGAGAATGTGGATATCCAAAGGAGAGGTCACAGGCAATGCACCGGCGCTTTAGGTTCAAAAAAACCTAACTAGGACTGATTAAGTTCCAAAAATTGTTAGGTTTTATTAAATACATGGATGAGAGTATAAAACATGTAGAGTTAAAAAAAAAAAATTATATATACAACGCGTTTCGGCTTAGTACTTAAGCCTTCATCAGGTATAAAGAAGTAAAAGTCCACAAGTGTTTATATACATGCATACCAAGTGTTTGATAGGTGCCCCGGGGAAACCTGACACCTGGTTACATCAGGGAGAGTTCAAGATCTTAAGAATAATAGTAAAATATCATAATAAATATATATAAAAAAAGGTCATTTCATATACAGTGTCAATTATCATTTAAAAGAAAAAGAAACAAACAGTCATAAGATATAGTAAACATTTACTTATTTCCGGGTGACCGGGAGGACCGGGCACCTGATGTAAACAATGAGGTGAGATCGCGACTAGATGCAGGGAGTGGGGATCGCGTCTATTGTCATGGCAACGGGTATTGCCATATAGTGACATATAGGACTCTTGGAGGACAGTTACTTTTTGAGAAACTACTGGATTTGTCAGAAATTTTGCAGTTGCGAGAAACAGTGGGCCACTATTCTGCAATGGAAGGGGAGGAGTGGCTCCTGTTCGATGGACCAATCCAGGGGATCACCAGGATTATAAACTCCCTGTACTGTACAATTCTGTTTAAAAAATCCAAATAAAAAAATGAATATTAAAAAAGAAATTGGGACGAGGCACCAGGCAATGACAGAAAGGGCTGGTCTCATCACAGAGCCCCAGAATCACTTCATTTCTTTTTAGCATGGACTCGGCAAGATAAATGTGCTGACCTCCTGGAGCCTGTTCCAGCATGCCTGTACCTTTCCAGTCACCGCAGGATTTCTGCCAAGTCTTATAATGCCTTTCTGGAGTCATGACTGTACCTGGGGGTGGGACAATCTTTACAGTAGTTAATTAAAGTAAACATGTCACCAGGAATGTCATTTTAACTGGTGTCAGGTTACAATAGCTTATGCTATGCTGATTAAAATACCTTTGTCAACATTTTTAATCATTTCAGTATTTTTTATAAGCTTAAATCACATTACCTGGCTCCCTGCCAGTGGCATGTGGTGTGTCCCAGGAGATGGGCAGCCACAGCCTGTGTATGCCTGTGTCTCCTCATGCATTCTTCCTCTTCTCCACACCATCATCCTCCCCTGCCAGCTTAAAGTGCATGACAGGAAGTGGGGATGGTTAAGTGAGCAGCATGAGTGTGGAAAGGCAGGTAATGTGAATCAAACGTATACACTCACCGGCCACTTTATTAGGTACACTATGCTAGTAACGGGTTCTTCATGGCATAGATTCAACAAGGTGCTGGAAGCATTCCTCAGAGATTTTGGTCCATATTGACATGATGGCATCACACAGTTGCCGCAGATTTGTCGGGTGCACATCCATGATGCGAATCTTCCGTTCCACCACATCCCAAAGATGCTCTATTGGATTGAGATCTGTTGACTGTGGAGGCCATTTGAGTACAGTGAACTCATTGTCATGTTCAAGAAACCAGTCTGAGATGATTCCAGCTTTATGACATGGCGCATTATCCTGCTGAAAGTAGCCATCAGATGTTGGGTACATTGTGGTCATAAAGGGATGGACATGGTCAGCAACAATACTCAGGTAGGCTGTGGCGTTGCAACGATGCTCAATTGGTACCAAGGGGCCCAAAGAGTGCCAAGAAAATATTCCCCACACCATGACACCACCACCACCAGCCTGAACCGTTGATACAAGGCAGGATGGATCCATGCTTTCATGTTGTTGACGCCAAATTCTGACCCTACCATCCGAATGTCGCAGCAGAAATCGAGACTCATCAGACCAGGCAACGTTTTTCCAATCTTCTACTGTCCAATTTCGATGAGCTTGTGCAAATTGTAGCCTCAGTTTCCTGTTCTTAGCTGAAAGGAGTGGCACCCGGTGTGGTCTTCTGCTGCTGTAGCCCATCTGCCTCAAAGTTCGACGTACTGTGCGTTCAGAGATGCTCTTCTGCCTACCTTGGTTGTAACGGGTGGCGATTTGAGTCACTGTTGCCTTTCTATCAGCTCGAACCAGTCTGCCCATTCTCCTCTGACCTCTGGCATCAACAAGGCATTTCCGCCCACAGAACTGCCGCTCACTGGATGTTTTTTCTTTTTCGGACCATTCTCTGTAAACCCTAGAGATGGTTGTGCGTGAAAATCCCAGTAGATCAGCAGTTTCTGAAATACTCAGACCAGCCCTTCTGGCACCAACAACCATGCCACGTTCAAAGGCACTCAAATCACCTTTCTTCCCCATACTGATGCTCCGTTTGAACTGCAGGAGATTGTCTTGACCATGTCTACATGCCTAAATGCACTGAGTTGCCGCCATGTGATTGGCTGATTAGAAATTAAGTGTTAACGAGCAGTTGGACAGGTGTACCTAATAAAGTGGCCGGTGAGTGTATGTACTTGGTACAACAAAATAACACATTCTCTAATTCGCTGTTATACCTCAGGCACCAATCTATTCCTGTTGCGTCCACCACCTCCCTCCTGTTTGACAAGTTTTGGGGACTGCCACATACAGCACTCTTCAGGCAAGGTTACGGGGCCATCTACCTGCTCCGCTGGAAACTTTTGGGACAGCCACTACGCACGCAAATCTTCCCCATTTTACTGAGGCCACCACCTGCTCCTCGGTTTGAAATGGTTGGACTCTGCCAGACGCCAGCCACATAAAGTGGCTCCATAGCACCTCCCCACGTTGGCGCCAGTGCTAACCTGACCTGCGACAGTCCTGGGAAGAGGGGGGGTCCCAAGTCGTGGTCTCATGTGAAGGACTAGCTGCCTCCCTCAGTCGTCCCTTTATCAAACTATGTGTGTCATGCAAAATTTGGGTTGTTTTCAGGATTCCCATAACTTTGTTGAACTTTGGGTCGCCACCCAGGGGGTCAGAAAACTGCTTTTTTTAGCGTCCCACATCTCCTTTCAGCCGGGTGCCTTTTTCCCCCTTTAGGGATATTAGTTCCAGCGCTTCTTGCGCTTATCTGTTTACATTCCCCTTCCCCGGCATATCCTAAACTTATAATACGCTGACTCGACTCAACTTGATCTTATACAAAAGGGTTCTTAGAATTGCGTGGGGAGGACCTAGAAACAGGGGCTTGGATTTGGCTAAAGCTCGCCTCAGCGACGCCAGCTCATACCGCTCAGGCGCTCTTGCGCATCTGTTTACATTCCCTCACCAACCGCCATAGTCCCAAACGTATAGAACGCACTTACCTTAACTTGGTGCAAGGCTGTGACCGATTCCTGAACCCTGGGTGCTGGTCATATCCTGCCGCAACAGAATTGCCGGGGCCTACCTCGGTCCAGGTCTCAAAGGCCACTATAACCCTCCTCCACCTCTTCCTCCCCTCCTCCTCCTCGAATTACCATCCCGGGGCATGGCGTCCATCAGTCGGTAGCTCTAGGCACAGCAGCAGTGCCTCGCTAGCACAGCATGCGTGCTGAAACTGCTGACCCTAGGGCGTAAAAGGCACATACCTCCCAATAGCTATTACAGGCATTCCCATCACAGTTTTTAACTTTGTCGCCACCCCGCTGTGTAATCCCAAAATATACTTGCCCAAACTTTTACCATTTAGGGATATTTTTCAGCGGCTGTTCTTGCGCATTCTGTTTAATTCCCCTCAACCCCGTCCATATCCTAGAACTTTATACGACCGCTACTAACACTTGATCTTATACAAAGGTTCTTAGAAGTGCTTGTTTGGGGAGTAGCCTAATAGACCGGGCTTGATTGGCGAAAGCCTCGCCTGGCCAGCGGAGCGCCAGCTCCATGCCAAATCCAACAACATAGTTTGGAAAGAACTGCACACCTGTAAGCTACTACTAGTTCACTGCCTCCATACATGGTCCCCTTATCAAACGAGCTGTGGTCAGGCAGATTTTGGGTTGTTTTTCATGTCTTACCAGGTTTACCTTTGTCGCCACCCTGCTGTGTAATCCCAAAATATACTGCAAACTTTTATCATGTCCCGATATTTTTGGCGCTCCGTTTCTTGCTCACCCCTCCTTTGGTTCCTCTCTGCCACCCATTGGTTTTAATCCTGAGTCTCATTTAGTGTATGGTCGCCATTACACGCTCTAGCCTGCTGCCGCTGCCGTGTGCTTGCATGCCTTCCCCTATAGTGTCAAGGGTCATTAATTGGATGTTTTCGATGCAATCTAGCTTCATTCTGTCACTCTTCATGGCCATTCGGTTTGCCATAATTTTGGCATAATGGTTCGATTGCAGCCTCAGATTCATCCATGCATGCTGCCCCTGCGGTTTTCCTTCCATTGGCCGGTGGTGGTTTGCCAAATCCTGTCGGAGGGCCCAGGGGGTGGGCCAAGCGGCCCTGTGCAGAGCCTTGGTCCCCTTGAAAAATGGCTCGAGGCTCCCCATGGACTTCATGGGGTGCGTTATTTTCGAGACGAGCACTCGAGCTTCGGGAAAGTTCGTCTCGAATAACTAGTACCGGCTTTTAGTGTTTCGCTCATCTCTAATTATAATTTTTTGTTTAATCTATGATTGTTCAGTGGAGTACAGACTAAAAGCTCATTTATCCCCCGCTGCTAACAGCGGAGAATGGAGGCACAATAACATTTTTCTTTAAAGGGGTATAACACAGGAGGCAAAATTCTAAAATCATACAGGTGGTAATAAAATCAGATTCTGGAAATTCAAACATTCCCACCGGGGGTTTGGCTCATTATGGTTATTAAGGGTTATGTGTTAGCCTTCTAACCAGCTAAAACTAAGCCCCAGCCAGTGATGGGCATCAAATAACAAATGGTCAAAAGAAAAAAGCGTAAAAAAATACCCAACTTTTAAAAAAAAATTTTGAAATAAATTTGCCCCTGATTAGCCATTTTTATTGAAACAATTACCAGGTCGTCATTGGAGCTCACCACCATTTTTTACAAACACAGATCTGTAAAAATTTGTGTATGTCCTGAAATTGTTTTTACAGCTTTATTATGCAGTTAACTGGTGTGAACTGGAATAGATGCACTATGATGTGTCAATGATCTCTCTTTATCTCATAGTTAGCTATCACATATCTATGTAACTTATATATATCTCATTAGTGATTTTATATCCATCTCAGGTCTAAAAACCCTGTACCATAAAAAACTAAGCACAGAGTCAGTACACTAGAGCAGGGGGTGAAAAGCTAAAACCCATGCACAATGTGACTAGTGCCGCCCACAGGGCTGAATATTACACTAGGAATCTGCAGCAGTTACAGGAGCAAAGGCAGAAAAACAGGGTAAAATTCAAAAGTGAGTGGTTAAAATTTATCTCTATTAAAGATTCAGTTGCTCAGTGCAAATGAACTGTAGGTATTGTTCAGACATGAAGCCTAAGTGACGTAGAGGGTGAAACATTTGGGCTCTGTTGGGAAATGGGGCTAAATCACAGTTTGTACCCAGGTATTCAGGCATATAAGCCATGATAAATTCCCCCTTAATGTTATATGTATAGAATATTAATATGCACAAGCCAGACCAACATTAATGGATGTGTATGGATAAAATCAAAGTGAACGTTTATTATCTTTATAGAGAGGAACCCTTTCATTAATGTAATTTTACCTGTAGCTTCTCTATTTTACCTGTGCTGACTGAAGTGAATGGTTGAGAGTAGACATTGCAGATAATAACTTTTTGGAAATTTCTGCAGGTCATAAAAAAGTTTAGAAGAAATAATTGCAGATTTTGGTAAATAAGTTTTGGTAGACATATTTTAAAGTGGCTTTTATATGTTGGATGGTTTATGATCCCTGTCCACTGCCTTTCTGTACTTTAACCCTAAGCCCGCGTGGTTTCAGCACAATGTTTTTTCCGAATGAACCTATGAGCAGTAACTTTATAAAGTGGAATGGGCCATCTTATAAGGTTATACAGGGACACAGTTACTGCTATTTAAACTTCACAGTAGTTTTTTCAGAAGGAAACTTATATCTTCGATCGTTCTGTATGCGTTTGCTTTTTGTGATTGATGAAAAGGGAACAGACTTTCAAACTGAAAGATTTAATATTTTAGAGGACAACTGCCTCTCCATTTTCATGATGCATCCTGCATATTGGATCAATGATATGAATTGTCTGTTTCTTTCATGTGACCTTCTGACATATAAAAGTCTTGGTTGTCGATAGCAGCAACTACAGGCTCTTAAAGATTCGTTTATCAGCCTGCATCAGAAGTCATGAGTATTAAAACATGGACCTAACCCAAACAAATGTAATAAAATAACCAAACAAATCATATTTAAGCAGTGTCTTTTTTTGTGACTTCTGGCAATGTGATCTAAAATGTAGTGAGCACATGGAGTTCAGGCAGTTATGTGCATTATAACACTATGCTTGGGTCCCAAGGAGCACCGCCTCATAATGAAACATAATACGCTGTCTATACTGTATTCAAGCCAGTCTGGGGGAAGTCACCCAGCAGCATTAAGGGTGAATACACTTTACACCAGTCTTTCGAATTTCCGTTAAGACAACTGATAACATATTACTGTTGATTATGACACATCCAAACAATTTCTATTAAAGGGGTTGTCCCTACTTATACGTTATCCCCTTTCTCCCCTTATCTATAGTATAGGCAATAACGGTGATGGGTGAGGAACGGTCAGTGACTTTTGAGTAGTATATACTTTTCTACAGTTTTAATGTAGACATATCATGTAGCAACATGCAATTATTTATATCTGAATCTTACTATCTCTTATCCTTACCAGAAGCTTATCAGTGTGTTCTACTTGTGAGATTTCTCCCTACTTTAGGGTGTGTAACACAGTTAACTGGGTTGTCAGGTGAAGTGCAGTCACCACAGTGCCCGGTTTATGGAATGGGCATGTTCATAGTTTTTTTTTACCAAAGCCCCTACTTGTTTCCAATAGCAACAGAATAAACACCTTTTATTTTCAGCTGATCTGTGATTGGCTAGCGATGTGGGTAACAATGTTAATTACCTGTCTCTTTGACACTATATAATATGATAGTAAATGGCATTGCCACTCAGCAACCTAACAGAGAATAATATATCCATACAGTTACACACAAAATCCACATCTTCATTAACACAGACAATCCAGTATATGTATTGCATTACACATACTAGGTAGACTTAATAAACACCTGAAACATTAGGGAAAATGCAAGCAATTCTCTGTTTTCTTTTTCTTTGAAAGAATAGTCAGCAATCCCAACGTATTTCATTATAACACCACAAATGAGAAAAACTATCCCAGATTTACAGACAAAAATACACAGCTTTATTAGTAGACACCTGTATTTAAAAGCCTACAAGCCACAGGGGAGCTGCATGCCTGAGAAGTTCTAGTAGGAGTAGGGTGTGGAGTAGCCACACATGTTTGCGCTCTTGATGTCCTCCACTACCTCCATTGCCAGCAGTGAACCGACTGTTAGAAAAACTTACAGACAGTAGGGAATAGTAGAAAAATTGGGTGAGATACGAGAAGGCCTAGACAAATGGCGGGACGTGACGATTAGCCTTAAAGAAGCTAGGTCCCACCTAGGTTCACCGACCACGATTCTTCCTAATAGGTAGATCAGTGGGTAAGTCCCTTAATAAAATTGCTAATCAGATGTCCAAAAGTGTTATATAAGTTACACTGCCAACATAATAAAATGCTAATCAAATTTGAAAAGTTGCCACTGTGCATATGATAAGATTTAATCCTCCCAGAAAAGTCCTCCCTCCTTCTCAGCGATATCCTGTGAGGAATAAAATCACTAAGAGAAAAGAAAAAGGAAAAAGAAAACAAAAGGAAGAAAATTAGCTACATAAACTGAGAAAAACTACCATTTTGCCATAAAAAAATCACAAACACAATAATATATCTTAAAAACTATATCTTAAAAAGGAAGGGCATACAGTACTGAATTCTAGGTTCCATTGTTATTATAAGTTTACCTGAGTATATCTCATATAGTAGCCGCAGGTGTTTAAAATAAGGAAAGCAAGGAATTTTAAAGACAGGGACTTGGCCGTGTCTGTGATTGCCGTGAGTAGTGCTTATTCTTGGATCCTGAACAATTACACAGACATACAGAGCTGCTGCATAAAGTATGTTTCATTGGTGCACATTTTGCCAGTCCATACAGCTGCTGCTGCCTTTTCTGCACGACAGAGGAACTTTGACCTTCCAACCCACTGCCTTACATGTAATACTTAAATATTCAAATCTTGTGCACTGTGAGAAATTGCAATAATATGGTACCATACCATCTCCATGCCACGTGGCTGTGAAGTCGACGTGAAGGGTTGCAACGGCCGGCAGGATTTGTCGAGGATTTTTTGTCTGGTGCTGCTGGCCGACAATATATCGGAAGGTCTACAATCTCATGATGTATCCGACCTGGTGGTGGTAGGCACGGCTTTACAATATGTTGTTGGTGCATGGCGTTCCAGTATATGGATAACTCTCCACAATGGGTTAATGTAATAGATGCAGGTTGATGTCATTCTAGTGTCAGTTTGCCTAGCATGGCATGCTAGGAAATTCGAGAAAAGAGGTAAGTAGCGCAGAGCTGTAGAAAACTGGATCTGAAAGTACAGACACAACTAGGACTTCAAAAGCTTACAGGTTAGAAAGCATAGGACTTAATCAGATGAAAATTGGGGAATCTTGACCAAAAACTACTGATATTTTAAATACTTCTTCTTGGCAGGCTTCATGTTGGTTAAAGTTACTTGAGTCCTCCTATTTTTAGTGTAATTTACTTTTGTTCTGTTTCATAAGCATCAAGCAGTTTTTTCCACATTTTTACAAGGTTAGTTTTTGAAAATTAAATTTCACTTTCTAATATGAATTTATTTACAGTATTATAAACATTGCATGTGTCTCATTATGTTGAAAGGGACCCATCATCAAATAATGACTTATTACAAGGAAAGGAAACATTTTAAAAAAGGAACAATTGGATGCATTATCGTGCAACAAGCAGACCCCCCATAAACATGGTTTCAAAGAAAAAAAATACATTTTACAGAGTTGGCTTTACTGGAAAAAAGAAGATATTTGATGTTGTTATATTTCAAAATGAAGAATAAATATATTTTGTCTATTTATGATAATGCATGCCACCACTATCTAAAAATAGCCAGTATGACCTGTTAGCACAAACCTTTTTTTTTTTTAACGATGCTGCGTTTGCAGATGTTCTGAAAGTACTGCCACCGAAAGTGAGAAAGGTGCACTTTAACTAGACGTTGTCACATGAAGATTTGAAGAGTGTTAATTACTTATTTCTTTTGCACCAGTGCTTTATTTTTCTATTTTGTATAATCCCGGTTTTAATGTACCATTTGCATAAGGTCCACTGAGAGTCCTGATTATATTAATATTTTCAATACATTCTAAGGTCCATTATTAGAGCCCGAAATCACTGTTCTCTTGATCCATTTTTTCCCAAGGAGTAATAGCTGTGTAGTGAATCACATTAAAAATATTTCCTGTCGTACCCACAATTGGCCACGTTGCAGCATGCTGCATTTCAGTTTGCTAGTGAAAAAGCATATAAAATAAAGAAGGCAAGATATGAATAACCCAATTCGCAAAATAATGTTTGACTCTGTAGATTCAGCTGTGTCACTTGCGTCTGTCTCCATGACATTGGGACAAACTAATGCAAAGAGATAATTTATTCACTCTTCAGGGTATGTTCACTCACTTCAAATTAGTTCACCTATCTGTTAACATGCCTCACGGATTGCATGTACAGAAAAGCATTTGGTTTTGATGTTGTGTTTGATTTAGCATCTGAAACTATCCAATAAACCTGATTCATCTGTCTAATTGGTGTAATGTAACCTGATTAAGAAAACTGTACCTAAGAGCACCTTAAAACTGAAAACTAATCTAGAGGCACCCTGACCTCTAAATTAATTATCTGTGACCACAAAACTTTGCTATTATATGTATCATTTTAAGTAAGGAGGCTAGAGTAGTAAGGAAAAATAGGGGAGGATAGATATATTTTCCAATAGTCCTTTCCTCTATCGTCTGCACAATGAAGACAAAGAGGGGACAATGCCTGATCCTCTTTGAATATGCTATACTCCTAAGATCATCGCAAACAAAGCAAAAAATTACGTAATAGCTTCACTAGATATCACGTGGGCAGAGGGTTGATCTTTAACTAGGGGTCGTCTGTAAGTCAGGTTTCCCCTAGTAGGGACCGTTTGTAAGTTTAAATACCTATAGAGTCCATATCAGATGGTAACATGTACTACCACAGTTCTGAGACTGTAGGCATTTGGCAGGGTGCGTTCACATCCTGGTCCACAGCAGAATTTCCAATAAAACCAGTAGGCTCTCAAAAAGGTTGCATGGTAACCCAGAGTGACTCCCTGGAGTTTTGAAGTGGGAGGACCCAGGAAGTGCAACTTTTAAGTGAACCTGTCACCAGGAGTGTAATTTTTTTAGATTTTGTATTTCAAAATATTTGATTTTTAAAAATTCAGCATTCTGAATCTGTTCAGTAGTTTTACACTCTGACCATGTCTACATGCCTAAATGCACTGAGTTGTTGCCATGTGATTGGCTGATTATAAATTAAGTGTTAACGAGCAGTTGGACAGGTGTACCTAATAAAGTGGCCGGTGAGTGTATAAACTACTGAAATGATTCAGAATGCTGAATTTTTAAAATCAAAATAGAATTTTTGAAATACAAAATCTAAAAAAATTACACTCCTGGTGACATGTTCACTTAAAAGTTGCACTTCCTGGGTCCTCCCACTTCAAAACTTCCAGGGAGTCACTCTGGTTTACCATGCAACTACTTTTTGAGAGCCTACTGGTCTTATTGGAAATTCTGCTGTGACCAGGATGAAGCACCCTGCCAGAAATGCCTACAGTCTCAGAAATGTGGTAGTACATGTTACCATCTGATATGGACTCTATAGGTATTTAAACTTACAAACGGTCCCCTACTAGAGGACACCTGACTTACAGACGACCCCTAGTTAAAGATCAACCCCTCTGCCCACTGTGATATCTAGTGAAGCTATATACGTAATTTTTTTGCTTTGTTTCGATGATCTTAGGAGTATAGCATATTCAAAGAGGATCAGGCATTGTCCCCTCTTTGTCTTCACTTGTGGCATACATAGAGGAAAGGACTATTGGAAAATATATCTATCCTACCCTACTTTTTCCTTACTACTCTAGCCTCCATTACTTAAAATGATACATATAATAGCAAGTTTTGTGTCACAGATAATTAATTTAGAGGTCAGGTGCCTCTAGATTAGTTTTCAGTTTTAAGGTGCTCTTAGGTACAGTTTCTTAATCAGAGGTTAAATTACACCAATTAGACAGATGAATCAGGTTTATTGGATAAGTTTCAGATGCTAAATCAAACACAACATCAAAACCAAATGCTTTTCTGTACAATGCAATCGTAAGGCAGTGTTAACAGATAAGTGTGAACATATATTTGAAGTGAGTGAACATACCCTGAAAGAGTGAAATAAATTATCTCCAAAATAGAATTTTTGAAATACAAAATCTAAAAAAATTACACTCCTGGTGACATGTTCACTTAAAAGTTGCACTTCCTGGGTCCTCCCACTTCAAAACTTCCAGGGAGTCACTCTGGTTTACCATGCAACTACTTTTTGAGAGCCTACTGGTCTTATTGGAAATTCTGCTGTGACCAGGATGAAGCACCCTGCCAGAAATGCCTACAGTCTCAGAAATGTGGTAGTACATGTTACCATCTGATATGGACTCTATAGGTATTTAAACTTACAAACGGTCCCCTACTAGAGGACACCTGACTTACAGACGACCCCTAGTTAAAGATCGACCCCTCTGCCCACTGTGATATCTAGTGAAGCTATATACGTAATTTTTTTGCTTTGTTTCGATGTTCTTAGGAGTATAGCATATTCAAACAGGATCCGGCATTGTCCCCTCTTTGTCTTCACTTGTGGCATACATAGAGGAGAGGACTATTGGAAAATATATCTATCCTCCCCTACTTTTTCCTTACTACTCTAGCCTCCATTACTTAAAATGATACATATAATAGCAAGTTTTGTGTCACAGATAATTAATTTAGAGGTCAGGTGCCTCTAGATTAGTTTTCAGTTTTAAGGTGCTCTTAGGTACAGTTTCTTAATCAGAGGTTAAATTACACCAGTTAGACAGATGAATCAGGTTTATTGGATAAGTTTCAGATGCTAAATCAAACACAACATCAAAACCAAATGCTTTTCTGTACAATGCAATCGTAAGGCAGTGTTAACAGATAAGTGTGAACATATATTTGAAGTGAGTGAACATACCCTGAAAGAGTGAAATAAATTATCTCTTTGCATGTAGTTGTCCCAATGTCATGGAGAAGAACAGCAAGTGACACACTGTGAATATACAGAAATAAACATTATTTTATGCAGAATTGGGTTTATATAAATCTTGCCCTTATCTTATTTTATAATGCTTTTTACACTAGAAAACTGAAATGCAAGCCATGCTGAACGTGGCAATTGTGGGTACGCAGGAAATATTTTTCATGTGATTCACTACACAGCTTACTCCTTGGGAAAAAATGGATCAGAGAACAGTGATTTCGGGCTCTTAATAATGGACCTTAGAATGTATTAGAAAATATTTATATAATCAGGACTCTCAGTGGACCTTATGCAAACTGTACATTAAAACGGGATTATACAAAATAGAAAAATAAAGCACATGGTGCAAAAAGAAAATAAATAATTAACACTCTTCAAATCTTCATGTGACAAACGTCTAGTTAAAGATTGCCACCTTTCCTCACTTTTCTGTACAGTACTTTCAGAACATCTGCAAACGCAGCATCTGTAAAAAAAAAAAAAGGTTTGTGCTAACATGTCATACTGGCTATTTTTAGATAGTGGTGGCATGCATGATCTATAAATAGACAAGAAATATATTTATCTTTCATTTTGAAATATAACAACATCAAATATCTTTTTTTTTCCAGAAAGCCAACTCTGTAAAATGTATTTTTTTTTCTTTAAACCATGTTATATGGGGATGTCTCTTTTGCACAGATAATGCATCCAATTGTTCCTTTTTAAAATGTTTTCCTTTCCTTGTAATAAGTCATCTATTTGAATTGGGTCCTATCAAACATAATGAGCACATTAGCATGTTTATAAATACTGTAAAATAATGTTAAGTTGAGGCATTTCACACTTTTAAATAAATTAATATTAAATAAATTAATATTTAGAAAGTGAAAATTTAATTTTCAAAAACTAACCTTGTAAAAATGTGGAAAAAACTGCTTGATGCTTATGAAACAGAACAAAGTAAATTACACTAAAAATTAG